>JAEANM010025817.1:0-10869 GCA_017656035.1 Myanophis thanlyinensis
CACACACACACACACACACCATATATTTACAGTAAAACCTCCATAAAACCACCTCTCTAAGTTAACTGAAATTTGTAGAGCGGACATACACTATATGTACACAATCGAAAACCAACCTCTCTATGTTGAGCACCTTGGTAAAGTTGTATCCTGATCACCTAGACCTTGACACATGATATTAATTTATTCTCTATAACTTGACCAGTTGAGTCCAGTCTGCACCAAGGGCAATAAAATTGAAATGCAGAATTGGTGTCAATTACTTTCTTTCAAGAAGGATATCAGAGAATACAATATGTTTGACTTTGATTCGGCAGTAAAGATGATGACATCTTTAATGCTGATAAGAGTGGACTCTTTTTCAAGCCTATGCCTGACAGGAGACTTGTTATGAGGGGTGACAAATGTAAGAGTGGAAAACTTTCTAAAGAATGTTTCACAGTTCTGACTAGCTTAACCAGAAAGAAGTTAAAATCTTTGGTGACTGGTAATTCAGCAAAGTACACTCATTCAACAACCTACAGCCCAAAGACAGTTCAGTGACATGGAAATCTAACAAATCAGCATGGATGCCCTATTTGAGGAGTGGATAAGAGGTATTGACTGAGAAATGAAGAAGAAGAAATGTCCATTCTCCTTTAGTGGACAATTGTCCTAGCCATCCCCAAGTGAATCATCTTACAAATGTGAAACTTAAATTTTTCCCTCCAAACACTACATCAAAAATTCAACCTCTTGACCAAGGCATAATGAAAACATTTGAAATGCACTACTGAGCCCAACTTTTGCAGTGGGGTCATTGCTAAAATGCAAATCTATGGTCCATCTGCAGAAGAAAAACCCTAACCCTGATGCAGAAGCAATTTTCCGATCAGTATTGACTGAGGTACAACCCAGCGGAAAAATGCTGGAAGCAACAAGTGGAAGCAGAAGAATTAAGTGAGGAGGACACAGAAATTTCAGATAGTCATTTGCCATGGAAAAAGCAAAGGTATGCTAAGTGGTATAGCCAGCGTTGAAGTGAATTCTCTGCTTACCTTCGTAAAAAGAATAAGAAAAACAGACTAAAATTGATTTTTTTGAAAAAGAATTACCAAACAGTGAGAAAATGATACATATTGATTTTGTATGATACAATATTGCATTAATCATTTCCCTGTGTTTTCTCTATATGTGTTTCTGTATGGCATTCTATAATAAAAGCTGTACAATAAAATGAGGCATGTGTACATTTAGTACAGTTGTTCCGTATGTTGACCACTTTCCTTCAGTCCCTTGGGTGATCAACTTTCAGAGATTTTACTGTATATACATACATTCATGCACACACATTTTTTTTCATCAAATTTATATAATTGCCTGTCTCACAAAGGCAGTATATACAGTATGTCCCCCCCCCCCATCTTTCTGGTGGTTACTGACTACCCATGCTATTACACAGTATCCAGAATTACATATTGCTGTACTCAGTTGTTTCCCAAGTAGTGAGAAATTCTGTGGTTCAAATACTTCTTTTTTCCTGTCTTTCCTAGGTGGCCACTAGAATTTGATGGTGTCGAAATATTTGCATTTCTTGACAAATATATGCTGAGCATCGCTAGAGGCACAGAGCTTAAATTCTTCAACAGATAACCAGAGAAACCTAATACATACTCTTTCAGAGAGTTTCACTGATAAAAAAAATCACCCAGGTATGATCTGATGGGTTTGTTATAGGTATAAATTATCTTAACTCAGTGTATGGACTAATATCTGAATAGATAATCTGCTGGAATGTTCCTTTTCCTAATTTTATCAATATCATTCACATACAAACTTTTTATTGCAGCAGATTAAATGCAGACATGTATATCAAATGGAGAATATTATCAAAATATGCATTCAATTAATGCTAGCAACCTAAAGCATTCTATTGAGATAAGTGGACTTTCCCTCTGAAGCTTTATTATTAGTTTTAGCCACAAACGTATCATTGTCAATAAATATATATATATTATATTTGTGGTTTGGAATCTTGTTTTCAAGCCCAATCCCAGAGATTTTCTGTATTATCAATCCTAATATTTGAAAATTTCCTTGCATTTCCTACTGGTCACTTTTCCAGTACACATACACTAGGGAACTGTATTATATTTTTCATGTAAATCTCTCTAAAGATGCTTACCCATACTTTTTTGCATTGTAAGACATACCTGACTATAAGACGCACCTAGATTTAGAGGAGGAAAACAATAAAAAAAAGTTTTGGGCCTCCATGTGCCCCATTTTTGGCCCATTTTCAGCCTTTCTTTGTCCCTTTTTGGGCCCATTTTGGGTCCTTGTTTAGTCCCATTTTGACCTCCACACACCCCAGGAAAACAGTCCGAAAACAGGCTAGAAAAAGGGCCAAAATGGGCCAAAAACAGGTTTCTGGGGGGCCAAAATGATTGAAAATGGTCAGTAGGTGGGGGTTGGTGGGTGAACGGGGATTTGGCAATAAGATGCACAGACATTTCCACCCACTTTGGGGAGAAAAAAGTGTCTTATAGCCTGAAAAATAAAGTATATTGTAATGCTTAGTGCAAAATAACCCAAATGGTTATGAAGATCAATTTCCTATTGCCACTATTGCTGCTTCAAAAAACCAAAAAAACAACAACAACAACCAAAAACAAAACCTAAGCTGGAAAGCATAAAACAAATAAAATGAAAATTATCTATGTGGTGGTGTCTATTTTTGTGATGGAGGTTGGTGATGAAACAAGTCTTAGTTGAAAACAAGCAAAGAAACAATGCTGTTAGCACCATTTTGTGCAAGTGCACAATTCCATGCAACTGGAAAGGCTAATAACCCTAAATTAGTGATAGGCAAAGACAGCTTTCTCACTATATAATATGCAAAGTAGCCCTAAAGGTAGCACATTCATTTTACCACAGTTATGGTCATGCAAATGTTGATTCTATTTCTATTCTATTGTCCTGAAACGTGACCAGTCATATGTGTTGAAAATATCTCTTTTTAGAATAATGTTCTTTCAATGATTACGCAAATATTAATTCCTATTCAGATGCCTTTCTGAGCCAAATATGGTATTTCTAAATATGGATCACTCTAAATAAATTTGAGACACATTTTTGAAGTGTTAAAAACCAGAGAGTTGGCTGGCACTTTGTTATTTGGTGGGTCTGTATTTCAGGAAGGGTGGGTTGTTGTTTTTTTTTAGTTACTTGGTAACTTCAACAACAAAAACAAATTTGCTTGTGTTAGGCTGGAATCCAGATGCAGAACAGAGGAGAGAGAAAGGGGAGGGGAGAGGAGAGGAGGAGGGAAGGGAAGGGGAGGGAGAGGGAGTGGTGAGGAGTGGGAGAGCTCTTCTATCCACTCACTCATGGGAAACTAGATTGGGCTGGGACCGTTGAAAGTTTAGGATAGTTGGCTGCTATGTGACTGCTTCAGACATCTTCATTTTTTTCTACTGCACATGCACACACACTTCATTGGAAACTCAGCCAGAAAAATCAGATTGAAATATATACCAACATTTCAAAATACTTTGTCTACTCTATTCAAGGGTTGAAGAAGAAATATTTTAACATACACATATCATAAACTGGTGGTGCTAAAGATAGTAATGGCTGGTGTTTTTTTTTTAATCAGAAACCGGCTACAGAATAAATGTTTGCCTGGTGATGGAGTCATCTCATTCATTGCAATGAAGATGGATGGAATAATCCTCTATTTGAATCAATTTAAGAAGATTTCAGGATATTTCAGCTGCTATAACTGGAATATTCCCTTACCCCCTAGAAGAATTTTGATACCTTTGCATAGAGTTTATATTTCAGTGATGCTCTGTCCTTGTCTGGGGTGTACTGCCCGTCCTACTTTTCAAGGAATGATATAACATAATTTGGGCTTGGGAAGCATAATCAAAACTTGTCTAAGAAACCTTTGCATGAAGACAACCCCAATCTAGCTGCTCCATTTATAGAACTAAAGAAGATCACAAAAGCAGAGTCAGGCTCAATCCATATGATCACACTGTGAGGCTTTTGCATAAGAAGGCCATTTAATGCTTCTTGTGGCAACAATTTCTAATGTTGTCCACAATGCACAAGTCAGCTTTGAAGTCAGCAAAATTCAGATCTAGCTTAATTATTCCAGGGCAATCTGTCCCCAGTCTGTTTTTTTCAGCTCTTCCAATGGTGCATCCTCTGACAATGTAACTGAATCCATCTACCTTAGTACCGGTCATCTTCTTTTCCTCATTCCTTCCACCTTTCCCAGCATTATAGACTGCAAAAGGGCAAGGTCTTTACATAATGTGTTCAAAACAGGATCCTTTGAACCTGGTCATTGTCTTTCCATATGATCCCACAGTATTGAATGACTTCATTGCCATCACTAAAGCAATCCATCTTCAGCATCCTTTCTATATCACTGCTACCCAGTATAGATGCCTGCTTGCTTTGATTGGGCGTACACTCCAAAACATTGTAGATTTTAAAACAAATCTTATCCTAGGTTAGGACAGTTGGGTTTAACCTCTGCTCTGTTAGGACTGAAACTTACAATATTTTAAAATGCCAGTCTTTATCAGTCTCTGCTTCTTTCATAACCAAATGAAAAATAAAATGTGATGCCATTTTCCCCCAACATACCGTAATACAATTCTGATGTGTTAGATTTTAGCTCTTTTAATCCTCTAGCAGCATAGTTTGAGATTAAGACAAGCATTTCTGGAAGGCCTAGGTAGGGGAAAACCAAGTTAAACATCCCTGCATGCGCTAGTTAAATATTTCTGTGGTTTATGGAAGTAATGACATCTTATTCATAGATTCATAAAACAAAACTGGCCATTCAAATTACATGAGTGCCTTGGGAAACTGAGACATAGATTTAGCTGTAACAGCTATTTTTATGCACACGGTCACCTTGTTTGGTGCATGGCTGCCTTATTTTTATGTGAATGATTCTGTTCTTTTGACTCTTGTCTTTGCTTATTTTTTCTGGATCCCCATAGACATATAATTTATGGAGATCACTAATTGCCCAAAACTGTTTAGATGGATCTGAGAAATTGCGCTGTCTTTTCCTATAATCCAAAAATAAAGGTAGAATTGTCACATTTACTTGCAGGTCACATGGGTAGACTTTTAGAGTATCCCCAAAAGAAATTTCTTAATAATTACTCTCTAGCATAGCTGTATACCAATAACTATTATTCTATCCCAGTCCTGGTACCGTGTATACAGTATAAACATGCAAAACAGCATGGCACATCCCTTTGCGTTGAAACACTCAACAGGAATTTTAGGCTGATACTTTCTAAGCCCTTTGGATCATTCTGTGGAAATTTAAGTGCATTGTAATAATAACTATTATTATTTTTATACTACTCTTTTTCAAAGGAACCCAGAATGCTATACTAAAAATAAAATCAGTACATTAAAAAAAGATAAATGTAATCATACTGGTGGTAAAATGGAACAATGGAGAAGTAACAATGAAAACTATATTCATTTAACACCATAGCTGAAGGACAAATTCATACAACTTCTTTGCCTAGCTCAAAGACAGCTCATTATCTTCCAAGCAAACTTCTACATGCCCTTGCCTATATTTTAGTGTCCTCCTGAAGCTGAGACAGCCAGAAGACATTTAAGGTACTACACTCTGGGAGTGGTGCTTTGTTTAATGTCCCACTCTGAGATACTGTGTGTAGCCAATGTAGGATGTGCTGGAGTCCATCAGGGAGATGATGTGCTCTGTGTAGGAAAATCTTGTGACTCCAGTTGTTTTTGTGGGACTACTCCTTTTGGTTTTGTCTTTGTGGCTGCTCCACAGTCCTCTTTTGGCTGCAGGGAGACATCAATTTTGGTTTGTTCAGCCAGTTATTTAATAAACTGTTCAACCTGGAGAATGCATGCCTAGAAACTGACTTCGATTTAATAGGATGTTGAAAGTGTAGTTAAAAGGATTTGGTTCATGTACGTCTATAGCCTGTGTGGTTGCTACTCCCAAGGAAGTCCTAGCTTTTTCCTTCTGCTTCTCACAATACATTCTTAGTTCTCACATAAACCCTCACAGCTAACCTGTTTTCTGACAGTCTCTTTATCACCTTTGACCACACACGGCAGCCCTGTGATACAACTATCTCAATCATTGTTTTCCCCCCACACCTCACAATGACTGATAAGTCAAACAGTCAACCCATAGTTCCAGCAAATAATGCAATATAAAAGGTAATCAAACAATAATGCAACAAGAAAGAAAAAGAAAACAAAAGTAGTGAAGTATTGTGTATGCCAATTGGAGAAGGCTTTTCACAGGCTAAATGACATTATTGGAACTGGAACTTAAGCTAAGGGAAGATACAACCTTGGTAAATAAAGCTGTATGTATCGCAGCTTAGGACAGAACTGTTTGGGATATACTATAAAAAGGGCTAGAAGGAGAACAAGAGTTAGGATGGCATGAACCTACCATCTCTGGGATAGGAGCAGGATAAAGAAACCCTCAAAGTCAATCTGGATCTGGAGCAGCCGTCACGTTACAAATATTCTTGAGGAACTATCATATACCTCCATCCCATCATCCAATCCCATGTAGTCAGGCAGAGAAATACAGACCTAATTGCTTAAATGATTTTGACTGGTGGGTCTAGGAAGAGGGCCTTCTTTGATTTGCTTTGCCCCATGGAATGTCCTCTTCCCAAAAGATGAGACAGGCCTTCTCACTTGAAAGAGGAGAAGTTAGTAGTTAGAAAGTCAAGATGGCGTCCACAACCGTGTCATTTAAACCCTGACATTTTTATGTGTATCATAATGACCTTAAAAGAGAGCGGAGCTTAGATGCCACAGTGATAGCCACCCTTGACTCATTTGATCCCCATGTGTGCGCAAAATGCATGCCCACTGAACTGGTAGTGAAGCCGGTTCAATTGCACCACTGGGTTGGAAGGAAGGTTACCCTTTAAACAGAAACAATTGGCAGCATGCAGATGAGTGGGGCTGCGCATCATCTCTTGGCATTTTATTATCTGATACCTGTCTCTGAAAATATTAAATAATAACACATGATTCTAAAAATAGGCCTTCTGACTTCATGCCACTCTCTTCTTAAGGTTTCCCGGATGGTTATGGCTGTTGTGAGTTAACCTTTTCTGGCATTTCACCAATTGTAATAACTGCCTTGCCTGTGAATGTGAAAGTAGATGCCCTTTCCTGCTGTATAAACACATATACGTACACTCACATATCTCTCCTCTGGATTCTTCCTTGCGGGGCATTGATCTCCTTGGCAGTATGCAAAAACATTCAGTCGCCTGCGGAGGCAGTCAGAAAAAAAATACTCTAAATAGCTCTGAAACTCATTATTTTAGTGCTTCCATCCGACAACCTTGTACTTTATCCCTTTTCCTGGTGCCCTTCTTTTCATTCAGCACAGTCTCGTCATAACAGAATAACTCAAAATATACAGCAATCCTGAAGCTAATCAAGCTTTCAAGATGCCGATGCATCCCCTAAATTTGACAACAGACCCAATTGTATTCATTTATCCTTTCTGAGCAGTGCTGTTGAGGGATGGAGTTTGTCTATAAATATTAGATCTGACAGCGCCATGCTGTTTTCATTTATCACTTGCTTAAATCAGATGGGTGCCACTTTGGGTATATATTGTACCTCTCTGTTATGCATAGTCCTTTTCTTTCCTATTCTGGGAACAAATGTGATTCCAAATGGTAGAATGAAGAAATAATTGGTCGTTGATGTAAAGTTTCATCTCTAGAAAGTCAGGAAGAACTAGAGGGGAAACATGTCCAAGATCATGTCCAGAACAACAAACTGAAATTCGTTTATTTTATTTGTATTTGTTGCAGCTTCCCAACTCCAAAAGACTAATGTTGAATAGCATGTTAATTCAGGCATAAACCTCATAGTAAGCCCAATTCTCAAGCAAGAGGGCAAAAGTTCCAGACTTTTCAATTTGGGAAGAGCTGGGAATAGGTGGTTGGTTTCATGGAAACATGGCAAAATCCAAGCTGGATTTATAGCTTAACTGAAGATATAAATCCACAGCAGTAGAAGCTCTTCCTTTACCAAAGCTGTCCCCCACCCCCACTTAAATCAGGGAAAAATCTATCAGCTGTATTTAAACAATTAAGTTTGGTAAACTAAGCCTTGGTTAATTCTTGGATGTTATGTGGACCTAATTGTTTGGTTAGGTTATGATTCAATAGTTTAGGTTGTCCAGACCTCAAATGGTTCTGTGCCACCCTCCATATGCCTCCATATCATTAATACCCAATGCACAGCAAAACCCTCCTTTTCCCAAATTGCCCAGGCCTGCTCCATAGCAGTCACCTTGTGCAATGTGTATGCACATGGGTGCAAATGACCCTGTATATTGACCTGTAGTAGGAAAGCACCAACAGCTACATCACTGGCATCGGTCTGGATCACAAAGGGCCAGTTGGGATCTAGATGGACTGGTATGGGTTCCTGTGTGAACAATGCTTTCAAGTCTTTGAATGCTCTCTGACACTCCATTGTCCAGTGTAGTGGTTGACTTGGTTTGGAGACAGTTTTCATTTGTTTGGTTTTTAACAGATCGGTCAACTGCAGAGCAGTTGGTGAATGAGTGGGTGAATGAGGGGATGAATTGCTGATAAAAGTTAGCATAACCCAGGAAGCTCTGCAACTGTTTGTGGGGATTTCCACCAGCAGTTTCCTCAATACCTGCTGTACTAATTGGACATGGTCCTCAATTGTAGGAGTGCATATGAGGATGCCATCAAGATAACTGCTCTAACCCCCCCCCCCCATTGTGCTTGCCGCGTCAGCCAGGAAAGGATCGGTAAGTCCACCAGAAGCACTGACAGTGTGGTTTAGCACTCCGGTGCGTCCGACTCTCAGCTGGTCTTTGGGAATGTTGCCAACTTAGACCAGCAATGGAGCCAGAGTGTCAGCTGGAGCCCAGCTGCTCAACTGTCAGTCTGGCATGGGTATGCTCAGTTCCTCCAGTCTACTCTCCCCCTTGAAATGATGAACCCCAAAGGGGCTTGACATCATCATCTTTTCCCAAACCATGGTTCAGTGCTTCTAAAAAAAGCATAGGGTTCCCATATTTCTTTTCTTAATCACATTTTGAAAATGCATATTGATTGCTTTTGGGAATTGATGAACCTTCATAATGGCAAGTTTTACTACACTGGATGAGTTTCCTTCAGTCCTTAGTGAAATAAGTTTTATTCAGATTTAAGGCCTTAAAGAACTATTAGAGCATTGATTTTGAAAAGTTATAAACAGATTAAAGGTCCAGATGAAATAAGATTTTGAAAAGGTTTATAGGAATCTTTCCTATGGGAAAGATGGGACTATAAATGTTGGACACTAGAGGGAACCAGAAGGAATTAAATACTACAATTAAAGGAGAAAACCACTTAAATGTAATGTACTAATACGGAATGGAGCAGAATACTTTAACATAGAACACACAGAACCATTATTTGGGAAAAATAGACTCACAAGTTAATTTCAAAAATGTCTATCATTATAGTCAGGCTGTAATTGAAAGATGACATGGCAAAGGAGAAAGCTTTACTAGTTAGGACTGAGACTGATTTGAGTAATTCAGAAATGATGGGCTATGGAAATAGCATGGAAGGAGATGCTATGTTGGATATACAAATGAAACTATTGATGTGTTATCAAAATAAAGGGTGACCTGGATAACTTTCTTGTACTGGATTTACAAAAGATACTTGCTAAGATTATAAGTAATTTTATGATAAGTAAAAGAAAGAATATAAAAAGATCAAGATTTTTGAAAATAAAAGGAAAGAATATAAAGTTGGTTTATTTGATCAAGGTTAAAATAGGTATACTATTATATCTCTGGTAGCCTTTAATGGACTTTTGCTAACCAGGACTGAACAATGAGACTTTAAAAATTTGAGATGAGATGAGATATGAGAAGAATAGATCATTTGTTTTATTTTTTAAAAAAGGTGATGTTAGTAAAATCGTTTACATTTATTATTATAAAGGGAGAGTCATTTCTTTCTATCTTTTTTGTTTTCTTTCTTTCTTTTCTCTTTCCTTCACTTTCCTGCCTATTTTTCCTCTTTTTCTTAGTTTGTATTAGTTCTGACATCTTTTTTGGAATGTTCAATTCAATTACTATTTTTTAAAGAAGGTGTGTCATCTTTATTTCTGCCTTCAAATAAAACTACATCTCTATATTTATATAACTAACCCCTTTATAAACTCTCTGTATTCTGTGATATTTATCTGAAAGATCTGCCTCTGTTTATTTTCTTCCTGCCCCACTCCTAGGACTTCCCACATCTACTTTGAATTTCCTTTTGCTCTCTTGTGCTAGCACAGCCTAAATGGCAATTCACATTTATGTTAGCAGAGGGTCATGTACAAAGATTGTGTTAGAGTAATATAATAATCATGTTAAGTTCTAAAGTCCGCAGTTGGAATTCCTGTCCACTATTTATAAAATCATAAAGCCTGGATTTTAAGACTTCACTTCATTTGCAATTCCTTTCCACTGGCTGGTTCTCCTAATTCCTTTTGCTTTTCAGAACAAGCTTCTCTCAATATTGTTCACATTGGCATTAAGAAATGTTTCTTTTGCCATCACTTGGCTATTTTTCAAAACTATTATCTCTGGTATTTTTCTGGATGAGGTTTACAAGCCCTTTTTTGACTGATGCTTGAGTCTTGTAACCAGAACAGGTCTGTTGTTTGGCACATCAATACATTTCTTGGCAGAAAGGGCACAATTTCGTGAAAATGTAAAACTGCATTTCAATCTTATTTAGGTGGAAAACAAAAGGGACAATAAAAATATCATATATATGTTATGATATGATA
>JAEANM010025818.1:0-10868 GCA_017656035.1 Myanophis thanlyinensis
AGCTGGCTCAGGAATTCTGGGAGTTGAAGTCCACGAGTCATGAAGGAGCCGTAATTGCCCACCCCTGCCCTAGGGGGCTTCTGATCTGCCTTAGTGAAGTTCCCTTCCCAGTAGGACTGGATCCTTCAGTCCTACTCATTCTGGGATTAATTGTTTGGCCCTCTCCCTCCTTGAAATTGATGTTTACGCAGTAAATGACACATTGTTGAAAACATTGTTGTTTTGTTCTTTTTTGCCCCTATCTTGCAGAGCTTGAAAAAAAAGTTGGTGGAGAGTAGTATCTCCTCTCAGTCAAAAGGTCCATTCAGACCATTTGCTTGGGTGTCCTCTTTTGTCCTAAAGAAAAAGGGATACTGCCAGCAGTCTTATATATAGTACATATTTATTCCGTTTTTAAAGCTAAGAGCAGTTTTCATTGGGTGCATGCCTATTGCCTTTTTTTCAAGGCTATATTACCCTCTCTTTGGAGCTCAAAGTTGATACCTTTTTGAGACTGCTATCAAGACCAGACTTGTTAATTTCATCCAGAAAAGTATATCAACCTGTCTCTGTTTTGTTCCTTTGATAGCTAGGATTCTGGAATCTATCAGGAATATCAAATGGTAGAAATCATATATTTCATGTTCTACAGAAATTTTGCTTCCTGTTTACATAGCTTAAATGCCATTTACCCTTTTCTGATGAACTGATGGTCAAAGAAGATATTGAAAACTTATTTTAGCAATGTCTTTTCTCCTTTGTATTATGGAAGTAGTATTTACTATTCAAAATTCATATTTAATACTTACCTTAGAAGTTTGGAAAAAGTTGCTTTTGACTTTACACCTCTTTCCCATTCCTTGATCATTCTCTTTTGAAGCCTCAGCATACGTTTGTTTAGTAGAAAAAATAGATTTTTTTAAAAGTAAAAAACTAGAGATGGAAACCCTGAATCCTACTTTTGTAAGGTTTGTAAGGAATTCCAACTTAATTCAAAATCAGTCAGATCCAATTATACTTTTGATCTTGATGAAACTCATTGGAACTCTGACATAAATTCCTTTAAATTCTATTTCACTGAATTGCCAGCATTACTTTAAAGATAATCCATATTGGAATGAGTTGATTCGCTGTGGCGACCCCTAACAGGAACAACCGAAAGAAGAAGAAGACTTCAAAGATAATCCATAGATTTACACTTTTCCATGGTTGTATTACTTACATTTAATTGCAGTCATGGGATAGTGCTGTTTACAAATTGATTTACTTTATCATGTTTGGTAGCAATGCCCAATTAAATCAGTTTATATACATAAATGTTCTGGATAGAAATACTGAATACAGTATTTCCTTCTCCTTATGATCTCTCTCTCTCTAATTTTTTTTCTCCTTGTGTTTCCTTTTTTAACACTGTAATTTTTACTTTATTTTTTGTCTTAAAGCTTTTCCCTTAATTTAAAAAAGCAAATATATATTGTCATAAAGAGCTGTAGAACTACACTCTTTTAGTTGAAATTTTAGTCTGACCTTAGGGCATGAGCCATACATTCAGGGAGAGGCTGTAGCAACTCAACGTGCCCCATTTTGAGTATGATATGAAGACAGATGGCAGATAACCCATTGAGGTAAAAGCCGTGATATCACAATGTCCCTAAGCACATATTTCTATAACACTTCAATGTCCTTGTAAATTAGGAAATTCAGGTTTGTGGTTTTTGATTTGTGAGAGGCAGACAGTTCTTGGAAGGGCATTGTAGCCTCGTCCACAATGTAAAAAAAAGAAACAGTGTGAAACTTACTGCATCTATAGTTATAGTTGTTCTTTTTCCCCTAGCTATAAGAAGCAATGCAGTTTCCCTGAGTTTAGTTTCCTTGAAAAGAGGAAAGTAGAGGCTTATAATACTTTTATGTTTAAATTCATTTTCAAAACTATGGGTTGAACACAACAAAGTCCACAACTTTGTCTTTTTGATCTCACATCTCTAGAAACATTTGCTTATGTAACCCCCTAACACAATTTGTCTCATTTGAGACCTGAAATTGCACTTTCTTTTCCCACACGAACCAACATGACATCATCCTTGGCTGAAAATTTTCAGGATGGCTTTCCGCAGGAAAGTGAATTCTGCATTCAGTATTGCAGTTATTTTAATGGGCCAAACTGCCACATCTATCAAACTGCAGTCATTAATAAAATAGCCAGCAATGATCCATTGATTTTTCATAAAAATGGGCCAAAACTCTTTGCCCCTTTTTTCAATTAAAGAAAAAAAAAACTTACCCCTTGAAACTATTAATTAGTTTAAAAGGTGAAAGGTCAATCTCTCTCAGAGGTTGAAATGTTGGAAATGGAGTTGAGAAGATAAATATTAGACAACACTTATCTCATCCTTCTCTTACACATCTCTGCCCACATGCTCCAACCAGCCTGTTCATTGTTTTTGTAGTTGCATCTCTTCCTGCTGCCAGATTGCTTGACCGCATGAAAGTGCCATAGGTTTGCTGCCCTCAACACATACTCTTTTTGTAAGTTTGGAGACTCAGGAAATAGAATTATGGAATTTGTCCCATAGGAAAAGATAGTTTTCCCCAAACAATTAGCTGAAAATAAGAGTGGCATGCTTGTGTTAGCATTCAGTGAGAAGAACAGATGATGCCGCTGAAAATAGAAGAAAGGAGAGAAGATATAAGTGGCTCTACGGATCTCAAGAAGCAGATGCCTTGAAATATTAGTGCTTGCTTGGCAGCACTAATGTCTTAACCAGTGTTTCTCAACCTCAGTAACTTTAAGACATGTGGACTTCAACTCCCAGAATTCCCCAGCCAGCCATCAACTTGCAACTCTGGGAGTTCACACAACTTAAAGTGCCTGAGGTTGAGCAACATTGCTTTTGCCTAATGAATTTCACATGTTTGTCCTACTAATGTAGAAGCTCTTTTCTTTTCTTGCCTGTTCAGTTATCAGTACTTCTCCCCATACTTCCATTGCTCCTCTTTTCCTTTTTTTCCTTTCCCTTGCTTTATTCCCTATAATTTCCCTATTTCTTCTCTCTTTGCCCATTTCCATCGTTTATTACTCCTCTGTTTTGTGATTTCTAACTGAAGAAGGGAGGAGAATGGGGCTCTGCATTTGGGTATTTTGGGTGCTTGATATGGGAAAGAAAGAATAATTAGTATAAGCTAATGGGATAGTTCGGTTTATGAATTTTACAATAAATTTTAATTAGTCATTAATACAATTCATATGAAATCAATGTTTCATTTGAAATGTGACTTCTGACAGGTATGTATCTTTCCATACACATAGACACAAATACAGTATATCTCTCTTACACACACAGACATATTTATTGGAGAGTTTATGTGGAATTAGCATGGTTGATTTCAGGAGGAACTGACGATCTTGTTGCTGAAAAAGTCCAGAAGCTGGGATAGATTGTGGATTTTCTCATGCATGTTGAAGGAAATCTGATAAATGTTCCTCCCCTCTTTTTTAAAAAAAAACCATTATATTATTCAAACCTGAAGCCTCTCGTGTTTTAGACAAAATATTTTGTGCCAACTATCTCCCCAGTGCTTCAAAAAACAAGGAACGTCCTCTTACAGAACAGAATGCAAAGATGAAAGATTTTCAATTTCTTATGCTTGGAGACCTGGGCATTCAATGGCGCTCCTGGCTTTTGTCAAAATGTTGAAAGCAGTGTTGCACAACAACCTTTACCCACTTCAAAAGCTAGTGCAACATCATGACACCCATACACCAGAGATAGAGTTTGTGTGGTAACACCACTTGTTATTTTGCCCACCCTGAAGTTGTTGGTTCTATGATTGCTGTATCAGGCAAAATCAAATTAAGATTTGCCTTAATCTCAGAGATCATAATGAGACTGGGTCAGGAATATCTGAAATTACTTGCTTAATGTCACTAATGTGGTTTGGCCAGCTTTCTGCCACATCATTAAAGAGACAGTATAGGCAAGGTGTGTTTTTTTAAAAAAAACCAAAACCCATTCCACAACACTTGAAGTACTAGTTTCTCTTGGAAATTGACACCAATAGACAGTATTTACAAAACATGTTAAAATACAAACCACCAAATCACATTTTAGTTCAAGTGTTTGTAGAAATCCTGCTTCCATGGTCAACTTACGGTTCAGGGAATTGTGCAAAAAAAAAAAAAAGGTTGAATAAATAATGTGGTTATTATAATATAATATAACCAAACTTGTCATGAAGTCACAACTGGAAGATAAGGGAACAGAAAGTGAATTATTCCTTACTGGTAGCTTTTCTTCACCAATGACCATTTGGAGTGGTTTTCAGTGGGTATGACAAGAATGGAAAGTTAAATTTAAATGTCTTATTGTTACAATCCCCTTCCTCTGTTTCAATCTCTCTCTTGGAATAGATTCCACTAAATTTATGCTGCAAAACTATGCTGCAAATTCAGCAGATATAAGTAACTAAATCTGTTGCCCAGAATCTGTTATCTTGGCAGTTTAGGTAAATGGCTATGCTGAAAACAGAGAAAATGATTGTGGTGATTATTTTATTGAGAGAAGGAAAATCTGTCAGTTATTTAAATATGCTGGCTTTCTCTGTGCCCTGCCACTTCACTCTAGATGAAAGGCATTTCTTGTTTTTCAGTGTGCTGTTACCAGACTATTCATATCAGTGGTTATCCCAGAAACAACCAACCAAATGATCAGAGAGGCGGCAGATTCAGACTATATTCTACCACTAACACACACACACACATAAACATGAACCCGGTGCACACAAAAGATGTAATGGCTCATGGTTTGTGTTGTAGTGGCATAAAAATAATATATCTGAACAATTCTTCAATAAAACTGAAGGGGGAAATTTCTCCCATGGAATGACGCTTTTGTTTTCCTTTTCTCTTTTTCAATATTTTATTCAAAATGACATAAAAGCACTTTGACTATCTAATTAAGTGGGTCCAGGTCTTCCCCCACTTCTCTTACAATGATAAATTATTACATTTGTTGTGTCCTCTAGGTGGGCAGGATTTCACAAATCAAATCTAAGGCTCCAGTCTTATATAATTTATATAATTAGGAGCACATATTGATAAAAATATGAGCATTTTCTTCTGAATGGGTATTCAAAAGGTATCAGTCACAATATTTGAATAAGAATACATTCCAATCTCCAAAAATATAGTGGCTCAAAGGTGGTTTTTTTTGCTCTTCTACTATAAAATGACTCTGATTTCTTTGACAATATAATTGAACTAAATTCAATTTGATCCTTTTATTGTCAATGCACAACATATGTGCAGCGAAATTGAATGAGCCTCCATCAGTACAATCACACAAAGCACAGAAACAGAAACACATTCAAGTACAGAATACATTTCCAGACTTATAAACAACTCCCTAACCCCAGGATTTGCCCGGGCTAGGCACACATTTCCACATACAGATACACGCACACACACACACACTGCATTGGCACTGTGAGTCTGTTGTATCAAGTCTAGTTGTGGTGTTATGTGGCATTTAGAAGTCTGATGGTCCATGGATAGAAGCTATTTTTCAGCCTGTTTGGCTGGCTGGCTATGCTTCTATATCTTTTGCCCGATGGTAGAAGTATGAAAAAGTGGTGTCCTGGGTGAGAGTCATCCATGAGGATTTGTCTCACTCTGTTGAGACAGCGGGACCTGGCGATTTCCTCCAGTGGGGTTATGGGGCAGCCCATGATTTGTTGTTCTGTGCTCATTACCCTATGCAGTGCCTTCTTGTCCGTGGTTGTTAGGCCAGTGTATCGTACTGTGACACTGTATATGAGGACACTTTCTATTGTTGACCGGTAGAAGGAAGTCATCAGCTGCTGTGCCAAATGTTAGAGAAACAAATTTATTTCCTTCTAAACTGGAGGTTATCCACCAACTGCTGCAAGATTTGCTAAAGAAATCTCTAAATCTGGAAACTGCAATATGTCCATTTCTACAGAAATACTTGGTGAAAGTTATTTTAGTTGTTTTATTACAATAATATATAACAGCAGCAATAGTTTCTGCCTCACATAGTAGTGTTCCTTGCAGTTGAGGGGTTTCTTTTTGGAAACATGAAAAACATGTTTTAAAAACATGGAGAAATAAGACACAATTTTATCTATTTTCAGTTTATAATGGAACTTTATTAATTTTTCATCTCACAATAATTGTGAAATAATTTCCCATCTCACAAAAAAAGTAACTCTGAGCAACATATGGTTATTTTTATGATCCTCGAATATTGAAAACAACAAAGGAACTAATAATGAAGGGGGTTTTGTATTAAGTACCTTTCCCAGAATCTCTTCTGTGACACAAACAAAATTGTATTTATTTTACTGAATTTATATACCACACATCTCACCATCAAGCATTTTATCTATAATAAAATGATTATTATAAAGTAACTGGCCAAAGCAGATGTCCCAAGCAGCACCCAGTCTACATTTGAGAATAAGGATGAACAGAGGAGACAATGATAACAGGAAATTAGTGAATACTTTTCATACTACAGTATTCTACCTTTCAATGGGGGAAATCCATATTTCTGTATCTGCCTGGTTCCCAATCATCCCAGCATTGTATAAACCTTGGCACTGTTAACCTTGTGCTAGCAAAGAATATAAATTAAATACATGGCTTCTTAGAGTGATGAAATATAGAGGAGAAGTAAATATGCATGATAATCACATTGGCTGTGGATATGATTTCTGATTATTTAGCAATTTCCCATCTATGAATCTGTTGATGTTTTATATCCAAGAGGGAAAGGTTTATTGATTTAATAAATAAGAGCACTGAGTGTGAATTTTCTGGATACCTTCCCCGCTCATCAATATCCATGATGTAACAAGCTGGTCAACAACCTTTTATGTTGCATTCTTTAGTTCTCTTTATAATTAGAAGTGTTGGGAAAAGAGTAAATAATGAGGTGTAGTTTTTTGATACTTTTCTATCACCTGAGTTTTTTTTAAACCTAGAATTCTTGATGGTTATGTCAATCCACGTACTTCAACCTTATACACAGATTTACAAATACAACTTAAATTGGTTTGTACTCCCTTATTGCAAAGATCCATCTTGATCTGAAATAAAGAGAGAGAAAGGAGGCTAAAGAAGTGTGAAAAAATTACTTTGTTAGACCTAAAGAGCAATCATTTTCATACACTGGAGTATGGATATTACATAAGGAAGAATATAATAGAAACCTAGGCTAATTTCTATATGACCAAGTTATAGCTGATACATACAGTACAGAGCACTTTGGAAACTATGGCTGTAGCAAGCTCTTGGCCCCACTGCTAAAGAGGGGGCAGGGAGGGACGGAGGGAGAATAAACACTGCAAAAGTTACACTTGCTGGGAGAAAGCCCTTTAGGAAAGCTATTCCTGATGCTATTGACATAGACAAATATCTGTTTTATAGGCAAAAAAAATATCATTTGCCATCCTTGGTCAATCAGGCAGCCAGAGCTTGTTTACAAACAGTGAACTATTCTGCCATAACTTGCTGTGGGATCTCTACATTTTCTCCAACAATTAAAAATTCCAGGTTGTGAGTTGATTTTGTTGAATCAAATTTCCTGATGTTATACCGAAGTAATATTTGAAAGGAAAGATGCTATGACAGTACCAGCATTAAACATACCAGCATTTCATGGTCTAACTTGGCAAATCTAATGACAATGAGAGAAAACAGATGAATTGTCATTCCCTGACAGCCCTGCCATTCCCTCACAACATTAGCCAGGGACGGCACTTACTTATTATCATTATCCTGGTTTCGTGCTGTGCACATCCTCTATGCTATTCAAATGCCAGTTGGGCAGCGTTTGAACATAGTGGTTTTCTAGAATAATGCTAAATTCCCTTTTTCAGAAATAGCCTGATAGATCACAGAATGGGAAACAAAGCATCTCCACCAATCCATTTTTTTCAACATTCTCTACAATAGGTGTGTCAAGACAGCATCCTTCTGCACCCTTCATAATATAAAGTATAAGCATACCTAACAAAGCTGCTGCTTACTTCGATAATATTCATTCATTTCATGAGATCTCTTTGAAAACAGTAAAGGTAAGACCTTTACTACATATGATGATGGCACATTCCATAATTTAACTGCATTTTATTAAGAAGTACTTTTATTAGTCATGCAATTCCCAGCTTCAATAGATGTTCCTGGGTTCTAATGGCCCTTAGGAGGGAGAAGAAGTGGGAGAACACTCTGTGACAAAGTTGGTTTCAGCTGGAAGACATGCCACTGGTATTATGAAAAGGCTATTATGCTTGGTTCTCATTGAGCAGCATGACTTTGCACTGGAGATATGCAAGGGCAACTTCTTTAGTCATTTGGTTTCAGTTCTTCACAGGGTAAATGGAAAGATGATACTCAGAGCTTCTGTTTTTTGTCTCCTTTGGCCCACAATTTTTTTTTTGTCATGTTATACATTTTTTCATTTTTCATTTACTAATCTAGCCACAAGGATTGCAAGCCAGTGATTTCTGTGCCGTTCCCAAGCCCGGATAAATAAATAAATAAATATTGTTGGTTGAAGGAGAGGAGGCAGAAGGATTTGTACACAGAGAGAGAAGAGGAAAGGCAGTATAGGTCTGAGAATAGGGACTCTTAAAGTTGGCACAATGACAGGGAAAGGTAGAGCGCTGGCAGACATGATGGAGAGAAGGAAGGTAGATATACTGCGTGGGCAGGAGACCAGGTGGAAGGGTAGCAAAGTGTGTAGTATTGGAAAGGGATACAAACTGTTTTATTATGGTGTGGATAGGAAGAGGAATGGGGTAGGAATGATCTTGAAGAAGGAGCTCATGAGGAATGTTTTAGAGGTGAAAAGAGTGTCAGACAGGGTGACCAGTTTGAAGTTGGAAACTGAAGGGGTAATGTTGAATGTAGTTAGTGGTTATGCTCCACAAGTAGGGTGTGAATTAGAAAAGAAGGAGAGATTCTGGAGTGACTTAAATGAGGTGATGGAGAGTATTCCCAGAGGAGAGAGAACGGTGATTGGGAAAGACTTCAACGAGCACGTTGGTGAGAGGTGACGAGGAGGTGATGAGCAGGTTTGGTGTTAAAGAAAGGAACCTAGAAGGACAGATGGTGGTGGACTTTGCTAAGGGGATGGAAATGGCTGTAGTTAACACCTATTTCCAGAAGAGGGAGGAACATAGAGTTACATATAAGAGTGGAGGTAGGAGTACATAGGTAGACTATATGTAGATGAGGCAATATGAGAGAGATTAGTGACTATAAAGTGGTGGTAAGAGAGAGTGTAGCCAGACAGCATCAGATGGTTGTAGGATGACTCTGACAGTCAAGACTAAGAAGAGAGGAAAGATAGAGAAGAAAACCAAGTGGTGGAAGTTACAAAAAGAAGAATGTTGTGAGGAATTCAGACAGAAGTTGAGATAGGTTATTGGGTGGTCAGGAAGAACTTCCAGATGACTGAGAAACTATAGCAGAAGTGATCAGGGAGATAGGTAGGAAGGTGCTAGGTGTGTCAACTGGAAGGAGGAAAGAAGATAAGGAAATGTGGTGGTGGAACAAGGAAATACAGGACAGCATCCAGAGGAAGAGGCTAGCTAAAAAGAAGTGGGACAGAGTAAGGACTGAAGACAGTAGACAGGATTACAAAAAAATGCAGCGTAGAGTGAAGAGGGAGGTGGCAATGGCCAAACAGAAAGCATCTGATGAGTTGTATGCCAGGTTAGACACAAGGGAATGTGAGAATGACTTGTACAGATTAACAAAACAGAGAGATAGAGATGGGAAGGATATCACCAGATAAGGGTGATTAAAGACAGAGATGGAAAGGTGTTAACAAGTGAGAAGAGTTTGCAGAGAAGATGGAAGGAGTATTTTGAGGAACTGATGAATGAGGAAAATGAGAAGGAAAGAAGAGGGGAATATTGTAGAGCAGGAAGTAGCAAAGATTAGAAAGGATGAGGGGAGGAAGGCTCTGAGGAGAATGAAGCGTGGAAAGGCTGTTGGTCCAGGTGACAGGTGTGGAGGTGTGGAAGTTTCTAGGAGAGACAGCAGTGGCATTTCTATCTAGTTTGTTCAACAGGATTTTAGAGAATGAGAAGATGCCTGAGGAATGGAGGAGAAATGTTCTAGTGATAATCTTTAAGAACAAGGGTGATGTGCAGAGTTGTAGCAACTACAGAGGTATAAAGTTGATGAGCCACAGAATGAAGCTATGGGAAAGAGTAGTGGAAGCTAGGCTAAGAAAGGAAGTGGATATCTGTGAGCAGCAGTATGGCTTCATGCCCAGAAAGAGCACTACTATGCCCTTCTAAGCTCCATTTTCACTGGAAAAGGGTTGCAGGAGGCGGTGGCAGCCGGAAACGGAGCTTGGGAACTGTTTTGCTGGCAGAAGCACTGTGGGCCAGTCCTTCACTGTTTCCAGGGTGGCCCCATGGGCCAGATCTAAGCATCCTATGGGCTGGATACAGGCCCTGGGCTTTGAGTTTGACACCCCTGCTATAAACCTTAATTAAAAAGTTTTGCAATTTTGCATGTTAAGATTGGTTTCAAGAGCTTATTATTGCTGTCTCTTTGTAAAATGACAGGTTATGTCTTTTTATATGAAACGGGAGGAAGTTGATATATTCCAGAGTTGAATGCCAATGACACAAAAACAGTGGAGCAAAACTGGAGAAAGAATGAGGCATCCTTTGTAATAGTACTATGAACCAGGCTATTTTATTTCTATATTTGTTAATTTCTAGCTAACCATCCCTATTCACTCTTCCAATTTCATCACACAACAATAATCTTGATCTGATTCAAGAGGGGGAGGCAGACCTGGCTTGCATTACCGAGACCTGGGTGGGCCCGGAGGGGGGTGTCCCTC
>JAEANM010025819.1:0-10868 GCA_017656035.1 Myanophis thanlyinensis
GAAGGAAGGAACACAGATTTCAGTGAGATTTCTTTAATGCTTGTCTGCAGTATATACCAAATGTTGGAAATGTTACTGCAAAGTTACAGAACATTCATGGACCAAGAGGCAAA
Source organism: Myanophis thanlyinensis (assembly GCA_017656035.1). NCBI lineage: Eukaryota > Metazoa > Chordata > Lepidosauria > Squamata > Homalopsidae > Myanophis > Myanophis thanlyinensis. The sequence continues at coordinate 114 of JAEANM010025819.1, forward strand.
GCAGGTAGCCACGTCCAGTTAAGCTTGTTGGCGCTCTGCAGTCTAAGCCAAGTTGGGTCTGCTCAGTACAGTTGCTTGGAAAAGTTCCAGGGATTCCTTCTGGACTGTAGGGTAGCCAAGGAAACTAAAAGGAAAGCAGGAGGAAGTACTACAAAGGCAAACCACGTTGATAGTCCTGCCAAGAAAACCACATTGTTGCATCCACGTGGTTATCAGGATTCGAATGCAGCCTGAAGTTATCTTACTTTGGTAACGGGCACGGCGTGGCTAATGAAAATGTCTTTGAAACTGGCTGTGGGACAGTATTAAACACTGTATCTGAGAGCAGCAAGTTTGCTTAGGGGTGAAGAGCTTTTAACCTGCCCTGGGAAGCCATTGCCGGACTATGCTTGGTGATAGACCTAGCTCTCTGGGGAAGGCTGTGATCCCTTTGGATAGCACCATCAGAGGTTGATGCCGAAAACGGACAGGACATAGCTGACGAGCAATCAGCCACCTTGTGAGAAGCTTACGCGTTACCCTAGTTTATTATAATGGGCTGGCGGAGGGAAGTCCAACGTTATCATTGAGAAATTAGTGACTTCAGGAACAAATCCCTGGGAATACTTTTGCACCACTTAAAGGATCACCGGGTACGTAAATAAGACTTTCATCTGCTTCTTGAACAGCCTTCCATCCCAGCTGCTGAGGAGGTCCTCGGAGGAATTCTGAAAGAGGCGAGACAAGCAGCTTGGTTGCAAAAGGCGATGGCGGGGGGGACATTTTCCCATCCTACAAAGAGGCTTTCAGATGTTCTGAATTTGCCGAAGGTGTCCCGCTGCCCCTTTGGATGTTGCGATGTGATTAGAAAGAAATCAGAAAGTGCCATATGCTTAGCCGTTGCCTTGGGGGAATATTTATTTCATGGTAGCTCAGTTATCCTCTCCTGCTGCTACTAAATCCTTGCTTGGCATCCGAGCCTCAACCAAATGACTGGCCCTGCAGTAGAAACTTTGTGGGGTATCCCATCTTTCATCCACCAGCAATACTGGGCTAGAACTCCCAGCGCACCCTGCTTTCCTAGATGACGGGAGAGCTGCTTGAAGGCACCTAGAGAACAATACGTGGTTTCCTCTTGCTTAGATGTAAGCTCAGAAATCTCTGGTTGAAATATCACAGGGTAACAAGTGGCCTTGGATAAGCCCCATATTCTCTGAGCCTTCTTCTGAAGCATTTAGATAATAAGCAGTGCCCACCCCCAGAGGCCTAACATATGGATCGGTGGAATAATTCATACAAATCGCAACGTATCTCATAATAAATAAACTGAAAGTAGATACGGAAGCAAACAGAATGTTTTAGGCAGCTTCTCGGCGGACCTATCAATGTAAAGTATGCATGACTCTTTACAACAATTTAATCGAGTATCCAATTGATCCACTCTCGCAACGCATATTCTTCAACTTTATGGCTGGTCTCACTCATTACATTAAACATTAGCTGGGTCTCTCTGCAACCTGCCAAGTCCAGACCAAACAAGCTGAAATAGGTTCTATTCTAAAGGGCGAACTTTCATATAGAACCTATTTACATCCTCAAACTAATCCTCATTGGATTCTTCCGACTTAATACTAGAGTGACATTTTGTTACTGTACGCATATCAATAAACATTCTAAATTAAATAAATGGATGCAATGCTGTGTGTTTTTGGATTAGGTTGAGCATTCTGCAGTAGAGCTGGACATGACTGGACAAGGGAAACCTTGACCTTTATATAAGCCAGTGATAGAATAAACCAACACTGGCTTGATCTGCACAGCTGTCAAAGCCATAAACCTTGGTTTATCACGAGCTGTTTAGTTATTGTGCCATCATCTTACCCATATTGCACTTGACTTATTTAACCAGGGTTGGATGGAGGCTTACTTGAGACTCAATATTTTGGATTATAGAAACCAGAAATTGAAACTCAGGTCTGCTGCAGTTTATCTCCTACAGCACATGGCAGAGAGACACAAGGTAGTAACTTATATATAACCTCATAATCTCTTTTATATGGTGCAGCATGTCTACAAAAACAGCCAACAGCTGGCTTCGTGTAAGCTGCCAAGTTAATAGCAAGTAAATTACATTATAACTTAAAGTGATGTGCGAATTGGGATGTTTTCTATGCAGAACTAAGCTAAAAATTGTTTGCAAAAACTATATATTTCACGTAGGTATGCACAGGATTGCAAGCTTTAATGTGTTTTTAAAATTTCTTTCCTAATTGGCTACTATGGGTCTTTTAATTTGATACAGACCACAAACGTGCAGGCTAGCAGATAATGGTCACCATCACTCCAACACTGGGATCAGGTTTTAACATTTGGTTTTTAATTTCTTCACAATCTTAGAATTGCATTAACTTGCTATTAAGCATTAATCATTCTTCTGGATGCCTCATTTTGTGGACGGAGTGTAATTATGTCTAACCAAGACTAATTAAGCTGCTTTCAAAATAAGGGCCTCTTCCCTTCCCTTTGTCCTCCCCTCAACGAAGGAGAAACTGATGTTTAATTTAGAGAGGCTTAATTTATTGAGCCCAAGGTACAATATGGGTCAGCAGAAGTCCATGAATTTTGTGGACATTTCTGCCTGCGATTCACCAGAAGAACCTCGAGCTCCAGTAAATGCAGTCTAGCTGAAAAGCCAACCTTATTTTTCTTTCTAGTAACACTCATTTGAGCCTTAGGATGTGATCTAGTCAAGAAGTTGGGAATGTATTTACTGTTTGAAGCGCTAGCCACCCATATTTCTCATAAATGAAGGCGAATACATATACGCGCAAGATTCAATCTGGGTTGGTCACTGTGACCAGAAGTTTTGTCTTTCGAGTTTTTAGACTAGTGCTGGAGTCCACTTTCTGGGAACTTCCCTCTAGTGGAATGTATTTACTCCTCAGAAAGCCACGGGTAGTTTCTCATCAATGGGTAACTCTAGAGACAGGAGTACATCCAACAGGATGGCGTCTAAGCCAGATGGTTCACGATCTACTCAAGAAGTTCCACCATTCCCTTAATTGTCTTCCTGTGATACTACTAGCAGCCATTTCTGAAGAGCATCGAAGAATGAAATGCCCTTTCAGGATGAGGGCCAAAGGCTCCTTTCAGTGGAGATGGGGTGAGATCTTTCCAGAATTTAGGATTTGAGAGGTTGAGGAATCTCGGATATTTGTTGGGAAAAGTCAGAGTCTCTGTACACGGTCAAAACAGAAGCCAGCTCAGTGGTTTTTCCACTGGATTGTTTCCATTCCTATTTCCAGCCCAGCTCAGTTTTCTCAAAGGGAGCAGAAAACAGCTCATAAAGTTTTTTAATGCTTTAGTTCATTCACTAATACTGTAGATTATTTATATGGGGAAGAAGCAGAGCGAGGGGATATCCTCGGTCTGTCTGTCTGTCTATCTCCCACTCCAATTTTTGCAAGGATTCTACAGTAACTGATTTCTAAAATCTTCCTTAACTCAGTTCTCAGTGGCTAAATTCCCACCGCTTTCTCTGGGAAATCTATCCTTCGGCTGTTTTCTGTTGACAAAGCTAACTTACTTAGTTATTTATTCAACTGATTGAATTCAGGTTACTGGAGGTCCAGTTGAGCAAAGCCTGTTTCTTTATGTCACTTTTTAAAGAACAACAACTACAAAAACCTGGAATGAGCAGAAGAGAAAAGAAAGAACTTCCCTTGGCTTCAAATTTGTCTCAGTCGTGATACGTAGAGCATTGTTTAGGGTGTTTTAAAAAAAGATTGCCCCTTTGAGCTAACACACTGTGCTAAAAAAACAAAACCCATCGTACGACTTGCTTGGCATTGGGTTCAGTATGCTATAAAAGTCCAGTCAGTTGTGGTTTAATCAGTATACCATGTTGAAGCAAACCATGGCTTGTTTGTTCTTTGTGTCCTGATTGGTGCATACTCAAGGACGTTATCGCAGTGCAACGCAATTTAAGCTGGTTTCTGGGCAAGAATTTGTTTACCTTGTGTTGTATACTGCGCATGCGCGGCCAGAGTCCTCACACTGGTCCACCATCCTGAATGGACGACCCGACAGCCGATTGGCTGTCAGGACGTCGATGCCCATTGGCTGGCCCACCAGCCAATGGGAAGCGCGGGATTTTGAAGCCACGGCAAATATAAAAAGCCGCGGCTTCCCTTAAGCGCAGCTTCCTTTTTGACTGACAGATCCGCATCATGAGTTTTACTCGCGGTTTGAATAAAATGGGACCCCTCGCGGTCATCCAAACGGACCCGGTTTCGTGAGTTTTCTTTCACCGATTTGGACCGGGTTTTCGGCCATAACACCTTGTACATAGTTCAATGTACAGTGTTGCATCGTAGAATATGCCTTATTTTAATGGCAATGCTTCTGACCCAAATAAGCAGTAGATAACCCCCCCCCTATTCTAAGGCTGGGTTTATACTGAGATGTTCCCTTAGCAAATACAAGGGACTCCTGTATTTGGCCTGGCAATCTATTCTTTGGTATTTTGAAGTCCACCAACTTCCTGGGATCTGTTTGAACATTGTGAGACATGATAGTAATGAATTTCCCCCACAGGGCTCAGAAGTTCTGGAAAAAAACAAACCCAATCATTGGATAAGATAAGATGATGTACTTAGTGGGATTCCAGTAATATAATCTGCGGTTTTGACAAAACAAGATAGAAATCGCCTCTTGGGATAAAACCGACCCTCGGTTTTAGAGGCTCAGAATTTCTCAGAAGCAAAATTCAAACCTCACCAGCCTGGTATCTTCCAGTTAGATGTGGAATTGCAGCTTCAGAGAGCATTTGAGCTAAGAATGCTGGGAGCTGTGGCCCACCACACCTGGCAAGCAAAAGAATGAGTAAAAGACAAAATTGCCATGGCTGAAATAACTCCGCACCCATTTCCATGTCCATCAATAAGAAACCATCCTGGATTCCCCATATTTGTCCCTTCAAGGGTAGAATGAAAAGAATGTCACATTGAGTGACATTCAAACTTAAATTAAGTTCAAACTTAATTTGAACTTAGGAACAGCAGTTCATTTAGTGACTCTTTGAAGTGACAACGGCATCGAAAAAAGTCCATTTTTCCACACTGATGACCATTGCAGCATCCCCATGGCCATGTGATGAAAATTCCGAAGCTTGGCAAGTGACTCGTATTTATGACGGTTGCAGTGTCCCAGAATCATGTGATCCCATTTGGTGACTTTCTGATAAGCAAACTCAAAATGGGGAAAGCTGATTCACTTAACAACCAAAATTCACTTCACAAAGATCTCTGGCTTAGCAACAGAAATCTGGGGATCGATTGTGGTAGTAAGTCGAAGACTACCTGTATTCCTCTGGCCTGGAACATAAAATCATGTCCCATGAAGTGACAGGATATGGGTGACCTTAGATCATCTCAGCAAGAAAACCACTACTAGGAAATCTCCTATGGAGAAAGCAGTGGTGAATCCTTTGTATAGTGTTGCCCAGAAAACTCCATGGACAATGCATGGAAGTCACCAAGACTCAAGGTTGACTTGAGGTCAACTTCATCCCTTTCACTTAAAAAGAGTAGGAGAGAGAGTTTGAGATCCCAATTGGCTTGAAGATGACCTGTCTGCCTTTTGCTGGAGTCACAAAACACACTAGGTTAAGTTGTGACTGGCCAGTTTGTCATTCAATAAGCTATGTAGCATATTTCAAAGTGTGGTGTGAAACCAGTGTTGGAAGAAATGTCCATCTGGGTTGTGTTCCAAGTGGGGAGAAAAACACTGGAAACATGGAGGTTGCTTGGAAGGATGGTTTATTGATGAACAGGTCCACATGGCTTGAGGTCTTGGACAAAATAAAGCATACGGGTGAGAGACAGGGATGGATTTATACCCTCTCTTGGGCTATGACCTTGCTTCCTGTTCCTGTGGCAAGGGCAAGTATCTTGATTGGTTGTAGGGGTCATGGATCATGATTAAAGTTGGTTGAAACTTTTGGGCTTTGTTTGTGCCACAAAGTGATTTGGGTAATCCCATCACATCCTGAGGGTGAAGGTCTTTTGTGTTGTAAATAAGATGGCCTGGTCTTTTGTCTTGCAGATAGGTTGGCATCAAAATAGCTGCTGAGGTGGGGGGGGGGGAGGGCAGGGAGTTGAGGTTCTGAGTTTGTCTTTAGAAACATGTTTTTCCTTTAGGGAAAATATCATATTCTTCCTTTTTTAGTATTTCCTAGACTATTTCATTCTTCTAGGAGAGGGATGGGTGCTAATTTCCTACACCAGACAGTAAACCAGATTCATCTAACCATGCTTTAGTACATTCTATGGACACCGTCAATGGCTGTACTGCTTTGAACATCCTGAAAATGACCATGTTCATGCAACATGCAAGGGTATGTCTTTTAAATCATTAAATTATGGGGGGGGGGGAACCCCTTAATTATTTGTGTTTGTGCAACCTACAAAGCAAGAAAAAAAAGAGCAAATATAAAAACTTTAGCACCATAGTGAATTGGCCCACAAAGAGGCATTTTAAAAGGGTTCAGGAGAAATGAGAAAGAAAGAGAACAGAGTGAGGAAGTTCAGAAAAAATAAATAAAGAGATACTCTTGCAGATGTGAACTTGCTCATTTCGGTATTTCTCCTCCCTTTTTTTCCTCTAGTGTGGTATTGGAAGTGGCCTCTGGCTTTAAATGGAAACATTCATAAAGATGACTGTGAGAAACATTCATTCCATAATTTTGCAGGCAGGGACTGTACTGAATTCACTACAAGGGTGATTTGAAATAAGACCCCTTGGGGCAAGACAACATGGCTGCCACGACCTCAATATTAATTCCATCATACTTGGAGAAACTGGGAGGGAGGTCCAGGAATAAGACCTTCTTATGCTGTTAATAGGGATGTGGTGGCTTGGTGGCTAAGACGCTGAGCTTGTTGATCAGAAAGGTCGGCAGTTCGGTGGTTCGAATCCCTAGCGCCGCATAATGGAGTGAGCTCCCGTTACTGGCTCCATCTTCTGCCAACCTAGTAGTTCAAAAGCATGTAAAAATACAAATAGAAAAATAGAGACCACCTTGGTGGGAAGGTAACAGTGCTCTGTGCGCCTTTGGCATTTTATCATGCCGGCCACATGACCACAGAATTGTCATCCGACAGCGCTGGCTCTTCGGCTTAGAAACGGAGATGAGCAGCGCCCCCTAGAGTCGGGAATGACTAGCACATATGTGCAAGGGGAACCTTTACCTTTATGCTGTTTGTTAATAATGTTAGATGTGAGGCTGTACTCTGCTATTACTCTAAAAAGTCCAGAGCATTGTAGATTGTTAACTTCTTGGGTTGCAGCACAGACTTTTCAAGTGCAAAATATTAATAATCATTCCAGGCTTTTCAAGGATATCAGAGTAATTGGAGAAAAAAAAAAGGCCTTGAAGAGTTGCTAAACATCCCAAGTCACTGATAAAAGACAATCAGATTGTCTCCTGATTTCAGTCAAGGTTGCTCTTCTTCCCTGTAGGTACAATCACAACCATTGTTAACCCTTCTTTCCCTTCTCAAGAAAGAGACCCATTGTATGATACGTGGTTGGTGGGTCTTCCTTAGACAACAGATCAAGCTTGGTGCATCAACAAAAGAAAGCAGTTCTTCCCTTGATTGTGTGCTGCTATTAAACATCAGCTCAGCAATCGGTGGTTCCAGTTATGTATTGGCCCCATCCATCACTGGCAAAAAACTTTCACAATAGCTATATGATACAGTGTTAGTATTTGCTGAGTAGAAGAATTGGATGCAAATGCCATATAATTCCCCCTCCCATGCACATCCTTTTAGAGAGAGAGAGAGAGAGAGAGAGAGATTCAGCTCTAATTCTACAAAATGTAGTGTGACTTTGCTACTCAATGGGAGGTACTGTATTTCTAAAATTCAAAATAATAGTGACCACTCTTGCACCCTGAATATGAAGATTTGAATATATTTATTGAATATGAATATTTATTGTACACCACCCCAAGTCGGCTCTTTGAAGGAAAATGGCCATTCAGAAATGTGAAATATAAATAATAAGATTAAGTTCAGAAAACACGCCAAGCTGAAACCGTGGAAGGTTTGTTGCCTAGAATGTGTTCTGTATTATGGTTTATAAACTGTTGCTAGAAGTGAACTGGGTTCTTTTTCAACACACTGTGGTTAAACAGACTGATTCAGAATAATGGTGTGTTTTTCAACAAATCATGGTTAAGCAAACTGTGATTTAGAAAGATGGTGTGTAAACATATTCAATATATATATATATATTAACAGAAGGAGACTGGGATGGGCAGCATTAAGGTGTTTTCCTGGTGAGGTGCTAAAGATGGGATGAACTAAAGCAATACAGATACCACATATGCTGAAAGGACCGTAGGAGAAACATTAATATTTATCCATATTTATAACTCAACCATAGGTTTTATTTTAATATTTCATTTATTAGTTTTAAATATTTGGAAACATATGTACTCACCTGGTTTTCTCTTCTCATTTATTTTGTTTTGCAAAGATACTTCATCATTTTTAAGAATGCCACCTAGAAGAATGTCTTTGCTTTTTCTTAGTGTGGTGTATGAACCAGTGAACTGGGTTTTATTTAATAAACCACAGCGGAGGGAGCCGCTGGTTTTGCACAAGTTAAAAAACCAGGTTCCAGAATCTACTCTGTAAAATGATTAAGGAATTACATCAATTAAGTGTAAGTGAAAGAACTACTGCCTCTTTATCTCGCTTGAAAAAATACAACTCTTTCACTTTGGCTGGACTGTGAGCCGTCTTTAAAACAAGAAAGAAAGAAAAATACTTTTTAGAACAACTTAAGGAGATGTTGGTCCAAAGTATAAATAACATGTCTTCGGCAGAATTGATCCTTTCAATATACATACCTGGATGGAGAGACTGTGTGTTTCCCATGACACAGAAACGGAGATCAATGGAGACATGGAAATTATTTATTAACAATTGATGTATTTACGGTGGCCACCATCTTATGATGATCTTGGCGCCACTCTGAAAGGCTTTTGAAAGCTAAAGTGAGCTAATCTTTTTTGGTTAATATTAAATATTTATCTGTAGCAAATTATAATCCACTCAAATAAGTGAGAGAAGCTTGCTCAGTCTATTTGGCACCTCTGTTGATAAACCTGCTCTTCCCCCTATTTGGGTTCGAGATATGAAGTTTTGTCTAGCAACTTTGAATCAAAGTTTCTTTAAAGACAATAAAAGGACAGTGACCTTCGCTGCCCAAATGTTTGATCCAAAGTCCATTGAGTCATCTGAGGATAAGAGGTTGAGAAGTGTATTGAAATTACCCCAAATCCAGTAACCCCATCTAATGACCTCGAATAGCCTTTCCGGCCAGAGGTCTTCCAGGGGTTGAATTTTACTGATCCTCATGGAAGCAATGAGGCAATTCTACCAACAAGCTTTTATCTATGGTAAACTTTAGAATAAGCTTATTGATTAACTAAAGGTTCACATCTTCTTTTAAAATATCCACTAAAGCAAGCAAGCTGGCTTTACATGGTAGATGTCAGGTTAAAATATCAGATTGTGGTTCAGGGTGGTTGGAACTCACCCATAATCTAACACACTGGCTGTTTAGGGGTGCGATTTGCAAAGCCCTTAGGCAAAGTTTGTAGATTGTACAAACTGGTTTGTACATGATTTAACACTATACAAAAGCTAAATGAAGTACAACATGGCTTTCTGAATTCTTTTAAGCCGGTCAAAATGTCTTCAACTTCTACTGCCATGAAAATATCCATTTGAAGTTGGATTGTATCAAATTATGGGGCATGAGAATGGCTACTGAGAGATCTTTGCAAGCCACTATCTGACATGTTGGCTTAGCTGGCTACCTCGGTGAACTTGCAAGACTCTTGAGATTTTGTGGCTGAATTTGATGGAGGTTTATGCTTGCTGTGATCTTCCCCTGAGGGACCAGGTCCCAGAAATAGGGAAGGAATGCGTGGTTCATTCCCTGGATTTTGTATCCCAGTAGGTTCCATCTTGTTTCCCACGACTTTTGTTGTGGCATGGGACCTTCTGCTATAGGTTCTTCAGAGATCCCAATGGGATCTCAACGACCACAACAGAGCCCAAAATATCTCTTGCTAAGAGAGCAGTTTGTTAAGTGAATTTTGCCCTATTTCACAAATTGTTACAATTGTGCGGTGAATAACTGCAGTTTGTTAGATTAGTAACACGGTTGTTAAGTGAATCTGGCTTCCCCCATTGACTTTGCTTGTCAGAAGGTCACAAAAGGGGATCCCATGACCCCCAGGGGCACTGCAACTGTCATGAATATGAGTCGGTTGCCAAGTTGTCTGAATTTTGATCACCTGACCATAGAGATGCTGCAAGGATTGTAAGTGTGAAAAATGTTCATTAGTCACTTTTCCTCATTGTAACGGTCATTAAATAATCTGTTATAAGTCAAAGACTTCCTATATTTAAATGCTTAAATGGATTACTTGTTTGAGTAAGAATGGATGTCCTGTTCCAACAACAGCAAATCTATGCCAGGCTGTTGTTTTATTATGATTTCCACAGACAAAGTTGTGTTGGTTTTGCAGCCAGGGCAGCTGTGTTAATCTTCCGCAACACCAGCTAAAACATCGGTTGGCACCTTAAAGGCAAACACATTTATTATTATATAAGCTTATATTGCAAATACATTTGTTCTTCTTTTAGGAAGCCACCAGAGTCTTGTTATTTGGTTACAGAGGCTTTGTGTGTG
>JAEANM010025821.1:0-10868 GCA_017656035.1 Myanophis thanlyinensis
AATAGGGCTCCTTTCCCCTTGGGCCCAGCGAATCCACTGCATTGTGGGAGTTGAAGTCCGTGCATCTTTTAAAAGTGGCTGAGGGAGAAAAATGCCACCCATGCCCCCGCCCCCCCCGCCACCCCGCCACTGCCCCCTGCCACCCCGCCGCCGCCCCCCCACCCCCCCCACCCCCGTCCTCTTTTTTGGCTGAGGAGGGAGAAAAACGCCACCCATGCTGCCCCCCGCTGCTCCCCCACCCCCCGCCAGCCCCCCCGTCCTCTTTTTTGGAAACCAAATATGGTCACCCTACCTATTGTAGATAAACTACTGTATATAGACTCTGTGTGCTGTGTATTATTGCTCCTGGGTTCTAGCATAGAGGCAGTCACTCTATAAAAACCTCTGACAGCTTTAAATTCACTGCACACACTCTGACAGTCTGATCTACTTAGTGGGGATAACAGATTATATCTGATTCCTCTCCAGATGATTGTGAATAAGAAACTTATTTTTTATGGGGAAAAGGAATGATGCACGTTAACGATAAGCAAAGACTCTTCTGAGAGCTTTTTTTTTAAAAAAATTAAGCACACCGTATAATTTATATAGAAAAAATGTTTCTTTCATCTTGCTCCTAATACCAATTAATTTCAAAGTTCTAATATTGCAAATAAGGACAATAAATTACAGCTTGTATCTTGAGTTCCCTTGTGTGAATCAAACTGGTGAAAAGTTGTTGGCATATGCTGTATATAAAGGCTCCTTTAGGTCTGCTTGACTTCTAGATGATTCCATGGATATCTATCTGCATGCAGTTTTCTTGGCAACAATATGAAAATGGTTTGCCATGTGAACTTTATTTATTTTGATTTTTCAGCCTAATGTACAATCCTAGAATTTCCTGATGGGCTCCCATCTTGGTATCCTTTCATATCTTTTATGTCAGAACCTTTTAACCATGCTAGCAAACCAGAAAACTAGAATCATACTATTTCTCTTGTGCTCATACCATTTTTAAATCCATTGTCACATTTCAATTCTGCTTCAGCAGTAGACAAAATAGGTGAAGTTTGGGAACCTGCAGCTTCAAATAATTCGGAAAAACCTCTGTAGGAAACAGCAAAAAGAAATATCTGGGCTATGAAAACTCTACTCTTTGCAGCAACCATTCTTCTTTAAATAAGATTACGGTATATTGTCAAACCAATTAAGAGATATTTTTAAAAGATGGTCAGGTAGAAAATTGTACTTACTCTCAAGCACAGAAAATTGTCCTTATTCTCAAGCACAGGATTCTAAATGCTAAATTTTTTGTTTAACATTATTTTCTTTTTTAAAAAATGTTCTTATTGTCAGATAAATGCATCAGGCTGATAGATACTGCTCTGCTGCTGGCTTTTCATGCCAGTTGGTGTAGTTGGCATGACTAGATGGTTTTGTCCACAGTTTTTATATTGCATTATAAGAACCAGGAACTTCAATCAGAAGCAGACAAGGTCAGAACACATTTTTTTTTAAAAAAATTAGATTTTGAGAGAAATGAGCCAGGTTCTCCCACTTTGGACATCAGGGTTAGCAAACAAGAATTGGAAGTTCTTGGGTTTTGCTTGGCAAATGATTAGGCAGGTTCGATTCATCCATTGTACACCTGTATGCTGTTCACTCACAGGGAATCCATCATTCTGAAGAAGTCCATGAAAACAGAGGTAAAATGTTTAGCATATCAGTAAAACAAACAAATCCCTCATGTCTAGGGTTATGATGAGGATTTCAGCTGTTTTGGATACTGCAGGATTTTCTGTAGTGGTTTGCCCTTCCTTCCTTCCTAGAGGTGAGGGAGAGTGACTGGTCCAAAGTCACTCAGTTGACTTTGTGCCTCTGGTGTGACTTGACCTCACACTGTCCCAGTTTCTAGCCTGGTGCGTTAACCACAATATCAAACTCTCTCTCTCAAATAAATCCCTATGGAACAAGTTGCCCCCGGAGATTCGGACCATTGCGGATCTGTGGGCCTTCTGGTGCGCATTAAAAACCCACTTATTTCAGCAAGCTGGTCTGGCCTAACACTTAACGGGGTCTTAAATTGTTTCTAATTTTTTAATTGTCCTATTTAAATTTAAAATTTTTCACTTTTATAATTTGGGCCATGATTTAATTCTTTTAATTATATTTTAACTTTTGTATGTATTTTTTAAATGGCTGTGCACCGCCCTGAGTCCCTAGGGAGGGGGGCGGTATAGAAATTTATGAAAATTAATTAATTAATTAATAAATAAATAAATAAAGTAAATTAGTACAATTCAACTATCCCTAGCTTCCTTCACCAATTGTTGTTTGAGGGATGCTGGAAGCTTTAGTTCTATAACATTGAGAGGGCACAGACTATTCTGTATGGAACAGCAATGTTTTAAAATTATTTTACAATATATGGTTGCTTGATTGATTAATCTATTTTTGTGCTGAATTATTTTCTCTGGATGGTAGGCAAGATGCAAATGAATAACAGGAAGAAAGAATGCAGATCTGGAACCTGGAAATTCACTATTCATATCGCTTTAATTCATATCATTCCATAGTTCAGTCTGAAGACATTCAAAGTACATTAGGATGGGCATTATGGTCATGTCAATTAGTTGCACAAATGAGATGGTAAATGATGGCTAGATTATAGGAAGATAGCTCTTCCTGTGATCACATCATGAATGTGAAGGATAATGTTCTGCAGATCAATCTGAGATCTCTTTGGATCAGCTTGCTTTTAGGTTATTCAAGTGCCAGAAAAGTTTAAGATTTAAACAACTGTGGTGTGATTGATCCCAGCCATACTATGTGCAATACTATATATATTAGATTGTATACATTAAAAGATATAAGGGAGATAAAGACTAAGAGAGATATAGGCTAAGAGAGAATAAGGGTAGAATAGACAGGGTGATATAAAGATATGTATTAATTTCATGCTTTATTATCAAAGTAATAATGTCATTTTCTAAGGAAGAATTTAAGAGTCTAAAATATCAAACAACACTTCCATTATTATTCTTTCGAACAATGTATATTCTTTTGTTTCCTCTTGATAGTTTTCCATGAAACAAATGCAACATCAAGGAGAAAGAATTATAAGGTGTCTCAATACTCTTTCTTTTTTGGTTTAGGCAGTACTTCATCCAAAATGCCAGCCCTAACAGATGTATCAAGTCTGAACTTTAGTACAGATGAGGAGTGCTGGAAACATGTTAAATCCCTGAAGAAGACAGTTCTCAAACCTGCTATCTAGGAAGCATACCCCCATTTCTGGGAAGGAAGATCCCCATCATTTGTGATACCTTGGTGATCCCAAAGTGATCCCAATAGCAATACTTGTAATCATCAGTGAGCTGGGCAGCCTATATAAGTCAGCCAAAGGGTCAACTTGTTGGGTCTGAATTTTTTTTTTTTACATTGTTGGAATATTTCACAAGGGAAGAGCCTTTTAATATTCAACATCTGATTTTCCAGACTTCCCTTTGGGATTATAAGAAATGAAAAGACAGTGTTATCTCATGCATATCCCAATAAAAAACAAACACTGTGGTTGAAATTCCAATCTTGGTTGCAGCTATGTAACACTACTGAGATACATGAGGTTTGATGAGTGTAACTAAGGACAGAAGTTGTTCTCCGTTTTAATGCGGGGGCCCAAAATAAACATGGCTTTGAAAATGTAGCATGCTTTCGTGCCCAAGCTGACAGCAGAAAAAAATGGCTGTTATGATTGTGGAAAGATGAGGTTTGAAAAAAAAAAGACTGGCTCCTTCTTTGATTGAGAAGGACAGAGTGTCATGCATCATCTCACGTGATGTCAGAAGACGCTGTGCAGCAAACGATTAAATAAACAGATAGCAACTGAGATATTTTGAATGTACCAAGGAGCCAAAGACACTACACATACTCTGTACCACTGGAATACAATCATTCCATCACGGGCGACCACACAGAAAGTTCTGCACATCACTCATCCTCATCTTTGGCTGGGGATCTGCTCAGTCCAGGAACACAGACTATGTTTGTCTGGAAAAGAGCCTTGGATCCTTGCCTCCCATTTTTCTATAGGATTGATTTTATTCTGTTTTATTGATATGTAACACTGTCTGCTTTTATCTGTAAGACTCTCAAAGCAGGGTATAAAATATGACTAGAAGCATTCAATAACAGCATCTTTAACCATAACATTATGGCATCTCCAAACTAAAAGACAAAACAAGAGACATAGTAGCCAAAGTCTGTGAGAATAAATGAGAAAAAATCACTATTGTGATGCTGGCATTAAGGATAGACTCTCTCCGTAGCTATATAGGCGATCCTTTATGCAGGTCATTAGGGCAGCTCTTCACATTTTAATGATGAGTATATAAGGGAGAAGGCAGTCCATCAAATATTCTTGCCCAAGCTGAACTACATCCAAACACATTTGACATGAGTCAATTACAGAGTCGAAACTTATTCATTTCTTTTAGGACAAGTTCCTTGTGATTAGCTCCTTCCTTCAACAACCTAACCCTAGCATTCCTCATATTATTAATAATATTATAATATTAATAATATTAATATTGCTGCTTGTTACATCAAACTAATAGATTTCTGTATATATAATTAAATCCCCATCATTGTATTACATCAATCCAAAAATATTCCTTTGGACATTCTTCCAAATCTAAAAATGGTCACAATTTTAGAAGTCAAGCTGGATCTTTTGGGCTATACTAAAAAGCACTCACACTTCATAGTTAACAAGGGCCAAGGTTGCCATCTGTATATTGAGGAAAGCTGCGTTAAGCTAATTTTGTGAATGCTTACAGAGATTGCAAATTGTCAACATCTACAGTATCTCCATATAAAGTGAGCAACTTATTATTATTCAGGCAGATAGAATATCTCCTAGCTTCTAGAAAGCAAACACAGTACTAATAAAGTTAACAGGAGAAATAGTTCTTTCTTTTTTGTATTATTTCCAGCTACAGAATTTTAAATGTTCTTACACATAAGCAAATTCTTCTAGGTCAGGACACAATTCAGTCTATACTCTAACATTCTATAGTCACAGTAGATCAGGGGTGTCAAACTTGATTTCATTGAGAGCCATATCAGGGTTGTGTTTGACCTCAGGGTGAGCATGACCAGGGTGGGCATGGCCAGCTCGATGTCACTCATGTCGGGGGTATTCTGAGCATTCTGCCAGTGAAAACGGGCTCCTGAGTTCTGATTTTGGCTTGGAAGACCTCCTGCAATTCTTTGCCAGTGAAAATGGAACACGTGGCTCTCCCAAGCTCCATTTTTACTGACACAGGGACTATGGGTTGGTCTTTTTCTGTTTCCAGGGTGGTCCCACAAGCCATATCCAAACACGCTGTGGGCCAGAACTGCCCCATGGGCCTTGAGTTTGACACCCCTGGTCTAGATACTTAGCCTTTCTTCCATGAAATGGTATTCAAGCTGATATATACAGGAAACTTGATCTGCTATGTTTCAGTAAATTGTTGTTCTGAAATGTTTTGGCTTTCTTTTCCCAACCTTTATTGAGCACTTCAATAAAATAATCAGTTTTCAAAACTCTGATACCTGTTATTTTCCTGCTCAGTCCCACCAATAATTGGTTGACTGAGTATCTTTACACTACCATCATTTTCATTTCTTCGAAAACAATTTGAAACTGAGCTGCCTTTGACATTATATCAGCCAACCCTGAAGTGCTATGAACATCACTTGAAGTAATTCAGCTGGACCGCAGGAAAGTTAAAAAAGGGGAGGGGACAAAACCCCCAGACAGTTTGAACTTCAGTATAGGTCCAAAGCCTTGGGAAGAACAACTGGATGGTTCATCCATTGCCATTCTTGGGGGTTCTGGAATGGAGGTTTATCTTTACCTTACAATGTAATTTTTATTCTATACAGTCCTCTGGCATTTAACCCTTGTTTAAATATGTTGCCTTCAAATCCTAATGAAACTATTGGCTCTCAGTTGTCTCCTAAGTTATCAATGAATCCTACAGGCAGTCCAGAACTGTAGCATCCTTCTACTTGGTCATGTTTTCTGAGGCTGTTGAGAAGCACAAATAAAAAAATAAATAATAAGCCACATCATTCTCTAGTCCACTTTTGATTCCCATCCCTAATTGACTGCCATTTCAAAATGCATTCATTTTGCTATCCTTGTATACATTGCAACTTTATGAAAAGCACCATAAGAAAACTCCAGGGGTGGAATCTGATTCTGAACTGGTTTTGCTACTAGTTCAGTGCGCACGCATGCGTGCCAAACACACTACAGCGCGGCTCTTTAAACCTCTTTCAGAGGCACCAGAGACAGCAGGTATCATCAGAAAGGCTCCGTAGACACACCAAACAACTGGTTAAGGAAGTGTAAGGGCAGGGGCGGGTGGGTAGGGCCAATTTCAAATCGCCATTACTGGTTCGGGCAATGTGGTGCAATCCAGCTGAATTTCACCACTGGAAAACTCTAAATTTTAGATATGTAATTTGGAAATAAAGTGTATTATTCAGCATTACTACTAAGATGGCATGAAACATTTAGGTGGTGATCTGCTTTGAAGGAGAATAAATTATCATCCTTTGAACTGAATCTTTGAATCGATTGTCTTGTGGCAATTCAAAATGTTGAATTAAATCAGGTGCTTTTGAATTGCTGCAGACAGGTTCAAAGGCACCAGGCAGTTTGATGGAACATGGGGTTTTGCAGGATTTCAAATGGTGTTGCAAGTTCCTTCCAGAAATAGAATAATGAGGAGTTTCACTGTATATTAAAAGTGTCTATCTCTGCTCTGAAATCCAGATGAATAAACTTGGCAATGCTCCAAAGAACACAAGGATTAACTTAAGTGGAGGAAAGAATAACAGAAATATTGTTGTTGATATCTATTATGGCCTGACCAATCTAGGAGAAGAGTTGGATGATGCCTCTCAAAGGCAAATTGCAAATTTTTCAAAGAAGCACAGGATAGTTATGATGGGATATTTGTTGAGAGACAGACTATCAAGCTTGGTTTTTCCAGGAAATATCAGACATGTCTTTCTGACAATTTCTTCTTCAGGAACTGAAGGAAGGCTGCCCAGTTGGGTTCCTTTCCCAACTTTGCATCATTCAAACATGTACAATCCACATTTTCAAGACCAGTCCTCCAAGCTCCTAACTGTGCTTCTAATGTGATCCTGCAACTAGAGACAAGCTTTATGAATGTGGAGGCTAGAGTATGGGTGGCCATACTCAACTATTGGCTTGGTCTAAATTTCTCCCCCTTGGTCTTGCCCCATTAACTATGAGTGATGATTTTCAATCCACATGGAAACAGGCAGTGGCAACTAAAATATCATCCTTCGGCTTTTCTCCAAATCTTCTACTCAGCATGGGATACAGTCAAGCCAAAACACTCTAAATTAAACAGCATGTAGCAGACACAGAGTGCCAATTGGATCTAGCCAGGCCCTCATTCTTTTATTGCCAATGAGTCCAGCAGGTACTTTGCCTCCCCTACAGCATAATTAAATTGAAAGTACCTAAACACAGAATGGGTTTTTTTCTGTCACAATATCATACCATCCATCACTATCCATGAAGGCCGATACAGGAAGATTTCTTACTTGGATAGACAATATCTCTGTGACTGGACACAAAGAAACAAAAAAGCATGTGTTTCTCCAATGCCTGTACTACAAAGTTATTTATATTATCATAAGCTCATCATTACTGCATAAATATCCAGATCTCATAGGACATTTTACACCACCTTTTTGCTTACAGATACCAACCCCAGTATAATATACAGTGTGGCCAGGTACTGCGCAGTAGCACTCAAAAGTTACTAGAGCATGACCTGTGCTTGAGTGTCAACTTATAAACAAGATTTAATGAACACTAAATTCACTACATTTGAGTGCTTTATAACTTTATAGATACTACATGTTATACATCCTGAGAGCAACTCCCAGAACTTAACCAGGATTTTTAACTGAATGTGCAGCAGTTCCATTAATTGTCCTGGCTAGAATTATTTTGTTGCCAAAGGTAGCCAACTTAGAGTTAGACCAACTGCTATGATCAAATTTAGTCAGAGCTACTGTTAATTCTCAATGAGCTACACACAACTAATTGTGCAGAAAGGTAGTTTGAAGTAATTTGTCTCTGTGACCAGTATCAATGGTTCAGCAACTTGTAATGCAGTGCCAGCATTCAGTGTCTTGATTTCTTTGCCTCATTTCACCTGATAAATGAGGTCTGTGTAGTGGCAATTGGAACGTCCTTCAGGATTTCAGAAATCACTTCACTAAATGGGATTATTGAGTATATGGCATTTACATCGTTGAAAACTTTCAACTTTTGCAGGAATTATGGGAAGGTATGGCTGCAACCACTTCCTTGTTCTGTTTATTTTCAGAAGAGAGCAACTGAAGCATGCAACAGTTGGAGGTCATAATGAAACCAGGAACTGAGATCCAGAAGCTGTAGGTGCTCCATTAATGGAGACTTTTAAGAAGACATTGTAAAGCCATTTTGTCTGAAATGGCATAGGGTCTCTCCTTGAGCAGGGGGTTGGATTTGAAGATCTCCAAAGTTCCTTCCAATTCTATTACTATGTTATTTTGAAACCATTTAAAAAAAACATACAAAATAATGTTATGGTGAAAGTTAGACCTTCAGCTTCCTTAGGTGGGAATTAGCCCTAACTCTGAATATCATCCTCTCCCCAGATTTTTATTAGTTAAGGGATAGCAAATTATTACGATGTGCTTGTATTTTTGCCAACAAGATTTGTATTTGTTTTTCTATCACGTGGTATGTCATGGATTCTATTTAATGAGAAAAATCTCTCTATGTTAGTCTTCTTTCCAAATTACTTTAAATTCAGCTGGTAAAATGGGAAATAGTTTGCTGTTTAATACATTGTTTTTAATTCACTTATCCCTTTCATTTCATTTGCTTACAGAATGTATACACCCAATTATACATATAAACCTGTTTGAGAGTAAAACAGCAATTCAATTGAAATTGAATTGAGTTAGGCTCTTGGCCTAACTCTAGGTTGGCTACCTTTGGCAACAAAATAATTCTAGCCAGAACAAATAATGTAATTGCTGCACGTCCAGTTAAAGATCCTGTGTTAGGTTCTGGGAATTGTTCTTAGGATGTATAAAATGTAGTATCTATAAAGTTATAAATCACTCAAATGTGGTGAATTAAGTGTTTATTAAATCTAGTTTTATCAGTTGACACTCAAGCACAGGTAATCCTCTAGTAAATTTTGAGTGCTACTGTGCAGTACCTGGCCACATTGTTTCTTTGAGAAAAAAAATATAGGATGCTCTAGGAAGAAATGATTTGCTGCTGATATATCACAATACTACTGAGTTGATTCCTATTGTTTCTATTATATTTTTAAAAACTAGCCCTTTAGTTTTTCTATACTTAACAGAAGAAAATATTTATTATGGTCAATGACCAGTCCACAAAACACTTATTTTTCCATTCACTGAAAAAGCAACGGTACTCTTAGATGCTAAGAAGACTTATAGCTAAAGCAATCTAACATTTCTTGCATTCTACAAATAATCAAATATCCCATCATCCCTTGGGATGATGGAGACATTTCATCAGCCAAGGGCACATGTTTGTGGCTTGTATCGAATCACTTCCTGTGGCTTTTGCTGTGAAAGATTTTGCATCCCTCAAGCATGAGAATAATCCACTTTCTAGTGATTTCATCACAACTGTGCTTTTTAACTAGCTTGTGTTGACCATCTAAGCACTGATTATAGCCAATCAAGTTAAATAGGATATAGTTGAATCTGCATGAGAACAGACAAAAATTAAAATGTATATAACATTTTAATTTTTTAAAAATTCTATGAAGTGACTTGTTCATAAAGGTCACTCCAAGCAACCCCTTTCTAAATAAACTTTCATCAAGTTGTATTGTTGATATTTCAAGTTAACTACAAGAAATCACCTTAATTTTCATTGAAATGAACAATGGCTTACTTTTTGCATTTTTAAAATTTCAATGGTTGAATAAGACTTTCTTAAACTATGTTTTAATAAGCATGAGATGAATGGATGGATGGATGGATGGATGGATGAATGAATTTTTAAAAAGTGTTTCTATAACAATGGTCTCCCACCCCCTCCCTCAAGCTCTGTTGTGTTGCCTCATCATGGTGGAAGGCAGTTCTTAGGAGGGATCAGCAAAAAATAAGCCATGAATATCTACTTCCAGAAGGGTTTTCCAAGGCACGAAAGCCATCACAGCGGGTCACCTAAAGCAAGCAGCTATCTATATTGGGCAGAAGCGACATAGGAAGATGCCAGAGACAAATAATCACTTTAGAAATGGCAATGGCATTAATTTATGTTGCACAAAAAAAGGCAGTCTTAAAACAAGAAAACCACCTGGACAAAAATATAAAATGATTGATAATATATTTCCAGATGATTCAGCACTCAACAGGCTACTAATGGACAGCAGAAGATTTTTCAAAGTACTCATGGTTTTATGACTTGGCTATATTAAAGCATTTGGGATGTCTAGTTGCTAAGGTTGCCATATAGGAAAAGAAAATCTGAAGTTGAAAAGACAGAATTACAAAGAGAATGTAAGAAGCATGAATTTGGGAAAACTCAACACTCAACACTGTTAAAAACTGCTTGTGATTGATAACTGAAATGTCAAACTTGGAAATATGCAAGAAAATGTAGTTGTGTTGTATGACTTATGAAACCAAAATAAAACAGGAGAGCAACTTATCAATTTCTACCAGTGCCAATTAACTCTTCATAGGTAACACTACCTCAACAATCAAAAATACATCTCTCTTTATTTATTTATTTATTTATTTAT
>JAEANM010025823.1:0-10867 GCA_017656035.1 Myanophis thanlyinensis
TAAGATAAGACAACTAGAAGCAGGAATATTATGAAGGTTTTACAGCAGGAACTATATGGAGATTCTATGGAGGCTGATACTCAGCATGTCATGCAAAGACCAAAGATGACCATCAGCCACAAAAAGGTTACAGGTAGACCTTGACTTATGATCATAATTCAGCCCAAAACCTCTGTTGCTAAGTGTGATAACTGTTAAATGGATTTTGCCCCTTTCTTTCCACAGTTGTTAAGTGAATCACTGCAGTCATTAAGGTAGCAAGACAGCTGTTAAGTAAATCTGATCCCCCTTGATTTTGCTTGCTAGGAAGTCATAAGACATGTTCACATGATCCTGGGAAACTGCAAACCATCATAAATGTGAGTCAGTTGCTAAGTATCTGAATGTTGACCATGTGACCATGGGGAGGCTGCATGTTGTGTGAAAAACGGTAATAAGCCACTTTTTTCAGTGCCATTGTAACTTCAAATGGTCAACAAATGAACTGTGGTAAGTTGAGCATTAACCTCTATTCATCCATAAATTAAAGTTTTTGTATTGCTAGAAGCCATCATTACCTGAAAATTCTCTGTGGGAATTATGGATTTTCCATTAGAAAATCTCTCTAATTTCACTGGGAAAAATTTCACATATTCTTTGAAATCAGTGAGATGTGCATCATTGCTTATCTGGTAGAAAGGCTTCTGAAAACATTCTTCTTTAATTATTCTGAATCTTATTGTTGCCCAGGTGGAAAATAGGTAAGCATGAAGACAAGAATCTTGTTGCCTCTTTATCTGAATTCTAATCAACTTCCTTGCATTCAAAAACCAGCTTTTGAAACAATTTAGATTCTCCCACTGAGGCACTTCTCTGTGTCTGGCAAAATGCTTTAAAATCAGGATTCCGTATTGTTTTTGTTCACATGATACATTAAATCAAAATTCTTGGCTACCAGCATGCATACCACAGTCTTATCTGATGCTTATCTCTGCCGTTTGCGTTTGCACAAACCAGATAATTAAATCGTAGCTCTTTCTAGTTTCAGTGACATAGGAAACCTCAAATCATGATTACACTACAAAGTGTAACCAGAGAGTAATATGTCAAGAATGTGCTCCCCGTAGGAGTTTGCTTGATGTAGTATATTGTGCAAATGCAGCATTTGTGTGTGGAGCTCAAACAGATTTTTTTAAAAAGGATCTGTAATACTCAGAAAAAGTGAAAGCTAAATAAGAAGGGGAATGGAAAGAAAATGCAGCTTAGAGTGCTCATACTCACCTTCCTTCCCCAGATGTTGTCAGAAAGATGAAAATGTCTAAGTTGTGTGAGCAAATTCGGGGTTGGGTTCATTTCCTGTGAGATTTACATATGAGGAGACTTGGCAGCCATTTGTTCACCCTCCATTTGTAAACTGTTGGAATAATCAGGATGTAAATTGTAACTTGGAATACTTGATACTGTTTTATAATCATAATGGGAGCCAATTACAACTTAATTTACTCTCTAATTCAATCTAAATTGCTCCACATAGTTCCACGCTTCTCTCTCATACCTCCTATTATGTGTTGCAGTTTAATGTCTCCTCAGATGTGCAGGCAGAAGCATCTCACCCAGCTTCTCAATCTGAAAATCTAATCAGCAAGGGAAACAAGAAGAATCTAGTTTTCCAAAGCTGGTAAGCTTTAGAGCAGAGGTGTCAAACTCAATTTCATTGATGGCCACATTTGACCTTGGAGGCTCAGAGTGGGCATGGCCAGGTGGGCATGGCCAGCTCAACATCACTTGTGTTGGGGGCACCTGTGGTGGCCCAAGTGCTCTGCCAATGAAAATGGGCTCCCAAGCTCTGTTTTTGGCTTTGACAGCTTCCTGTAACCTTCTGCCAATGAAAACGGAGTGGCCATCCTGAGCTGCGTTTTCGCTGGCAGAGGTACCAAGGGCCAGTCCTTCACTGTTTCCATGGTGGCCCACAGGCCAGATCTAAGCACCCCAGGGACCAGATTCAGCCCCCAGGCCTTGAGTTTGACACCCCTGCTTTAGAAGAAGGTCTGACACATTTGCTACTTCAGTGTGTTATGATTTCAGCAAGAATAAGCAACTTATGTTTGGGAGGTCCATTTCGGCTCTAAGGGCCAGAGGAAGTGGGATGGTGATGTGTTGACACATATGGGAGAAATACAGGTAGTCCTTGTCTTACAACAGTTCATTTAGCAACTGTTCACAGTTACAACATCACTGAAAAATTGACTTATGGCTATTTTTCACACTTACAACCATTGTAGCATCCCCATTGTGTCACACGATCAAAATTCAGACAGTTGGCAACCGACTCATATTTATGATGGTTGTAGAATGGGGCTAACTTCACAAATATCTTGCTTAGTGACGTAAATGTTGGGCTCAATTGTGGTCGTATGTTGAGGACTAACTATATTTAGCTCAGCACTATTTACCTTCGCTATATAGGGCTTACCCATTTCTGTGTGGCAGTTTAAGGGCTGGTATTAACTGCTAGAAGATGTCTCTTTGCCAAATATGGAACTCGTTTTCCAAACTTCCTTTGGAAAACAAGATCCTAGAAATGAGGATTTATCCTTAGAAGTAATCCTCTCATGCTGGATTTCTGTTGCTATGCCCATCAGTTTCTTCCCAATCAGTTCAAAGAGTAAAAAATAAATGAGCGCGAAGAAACTGCCATGGATTTAATTTGGTTGCAATTTGCTTCTATTAGTTCTTGGCTCACAAATGAATAGAAGCAATGTGTACGTGTCCCAAAATCTGGATATTTAGGAATGTTGTACCCAAGAGGTATGCCAGATAGGTATGTTAAAAAAAAAGTTACCCATAAAAACAATGAATAGAGGGCTGGATTTTCTCAGAGCAGGACTGCCACTAATGTGCAAGGTGTTCATTAAAGCATAAAAAGTTGGAGGAAATTGCTGGATTTAAATTGCAATGGATATTAAGAGGAAACAGCACTCTCATACTGAGAACTGATCATCAACAGCTCAGTACATTCCTGTACGCAATAAAAATTCTTATGTAATTATGTCATAGAGAGTGTAAGAGAGCTTCTTTTGAGTTCAGGCTAGGGATCCAGATATGGTGTGGGCATATGAGTTTAAACAATTTGTACAGAATGATAGGATAAGTGAACACATGCAATAGATGGACTGAACTTGAAACATTGCATCCAATTTGGGTCACCCGCAATATAAAGAAAAAGATGTTAAGAACTTGAGACTCTAGAAAGAATTCAAAGCAGA
This sequence comes from Myanophis thanlyinensis, assembly GCA_017656035.1. Taxonomy (NCBI): domain Eukaryota; kingdom Metazoa; phylum Chordata; class Lepidosauria; order Squamata; family Homalopsidae; genus Myanophis; species Myanophis thanlyinensis. Next base: position 3,246 of record JAEANM010025823.1, read on the forward strand.
GTGTAGAGAATAGCAGATGATTAGGGGACTGGAGGGCAAAACATATGAAGAACAGTTGTAGGAGTTGGGTATGTCTAGTTGAATGAAAAGAAGGACTAGGGATGTTCCAATATCTAAAGAGCTGCCACAAACAAGAGAGGGTCATCCTATTCTCCAAAACATCTGAAGGCGGGACAAGAAGCAATGGATGGAAATTAGTCAAGGAGAGAACCAACATAGAACTAAGGAGAAATTTCCTGACAGTTAGAACAATTAATCAGTGGAACCCCTTGTCTCCAGAGGTTGTGGGTGCTCCATCACTGGAGGTTTGTAAGAAGAAATTGGACAACCATTTGTCTGAAATGGTGCACGGTTTCCTGCTTGAGCACAGTGGACTAGAAGTCCTTAAGGTCTCTTTCAACTCTGTTTTCTGTTCTGTTCCGTTCCGTATTGAATTTAGATGGGCCTGCACACTAAAAAGTAAACACAATGCATGGAAACCTGTTCTCATGGATGGGCCACTAATCAGTAAGGCGTACATCTTCTCTTCCTCTTCTATCCCCCTTCAGCTAACTTTCTAGAAGACAAAGGGGCTCATAAAGTTTTCCCCTGAATAAAACATCTTGTCCATCCATTCTATCATCATCATTCTTATGTCACACACAATCCTGTTCCTTCATCAAAAGGAAAAACTGAGCTACAAAGTCCATTCTGGCAGTAGCAAAATTATCTCTGCTAAATTATCCTTGATGCATTAGTGCCACTTTTCTAAGGCTATTGTTGGAAGCAATGTCCATCTGGGTTCAGTTCCAAGTGGGGAGAAAGACACTGGAAACATGGAGGCTATTTGGAAAGATGGTTTATTGGTGAACAGGTCCACATGGTTTGAGGTCCTGGGCAAAAAGGCACATGTGTGAGAGAGTGGGATGGCTTTATACCCCTCTCTTGGGCTATGACCTTGCTTCCTGTTCCTGTGGCAAGGGCAAGTATCCTGATTGGTTGCAGACTCCCATGTGGCCATGGGTCATGATTCAAATTTGGTTGAAGATTTTGGGCTTTGTTTGCGTCATGCAGTGAATTGAGTAATCATGTCCTGAAGGTGAAGGTCTTTTGTGTTGTAGATTAAGCTAGCCCAGTCTTTTATCTTGCAGATAGGTTGATACCAAAATAGCTGCTGCTGTCAACAAAGGTCAGGGCTGCTTTCTTTATTATTCTGCCTTTTTTAGTATTTCCTAGAACAGGGCCAGCACTGGCTCAGGAATTCTGGGAGTTGAAGTCCACGAGTCATAAAGGAGCCATAATTGCCCACCCCTGTCCTAGAATATCTCATTCCCCTAGGAGAGGGGTGGGTGCTAACTTCCTACAATGTGAAGGCAAAAAAAGGGGCTATCTTAAAGCCTGGGCCCAGAAGCACATGATGTGCTTCTGAAATTTGCACATGCCCTGATCCCTTCAGCTAGACATGATTGGTTTCCTGTCACTATACTTTGAGAAGATGCATTGTTTATTTGGGGAAGACGGTTGTAATTTGACCTTGAGCTACTTTGAAGAGTCCTGACTGCAGAGCCCGCAAAAAAAAAATTAATGTCTCTGCCAGCACTGAGTTCTAAAACCTAATTGACAGCTGCTTTCACTGCTCTTCTCCCTCCCATTCTCCATAAAAAGAGCTCATTTTGAAAACAAACAAACAAATGCAACCCCAAAGGACATTGGCAGAATCTAGATTTAATTTAGTCAGAAACTCGTCGGCTTATTAATAAGCTATAAAATGAAAAGACTGTCCCTGTTCTATGGGAAGACTAAAGAGGAGGTGGAGAGGCACAGACAGATGGGGTGAAAGGAAGAAAATATGGATCGATATATATGGCAGAGCTAATCAAGAGATATGAACTAAAACATCCCTGGGTATTTCTGTTTTTATTCAAGAATTAAGACAGAGCATCGTTTGAATGATCTTGTCACGCAGTGGCAGTCTATACATCAATTAATCCAAGTTTTCAGGGAAAGGGCAGCATAACTTCAATTCATAAGTGAATTTCTTGCTTTGGTTGTCTGTTTAAGCATATTGCTGGCCTGGGTTCATCCATCCACCTTCACGAACTGTCTTTCTGTCTTAAATGTCTCCCGTGGAAGGCTGATTTGGAATGTGTCAAGATGAAGCAAAAGGAAAAGAGAGAAGACGGAGGCGAGAGTTAGAAAATAAAAGAATGAAAACAAAAGAGGAACGGGATGTAACTTTCTTAAAATGGTCAGAAACTTGCAAGTAGGTTGAGTGCTAGGTTCCAAAGACTGATATATTCTCTTTTAAGTTGGGAACTAGTTTGATTTCTTTCACATCGAGGACTGAATCAGAGCACGTCCAATTAAGAATAATCATGCCATTTCTAAAATGCCTTTATTTTCTTCCCTCTGCTATAAACTTGCTCTGTTTGTCTACCCTTTTCCTGTGATCACTGTAAATCTGGCCTGTTGTTTTTTTGCAGAGTTTTGAGATAAAGGCAGAAAAAAGAGGTGTGTGTGTGTGTGTTTGTGTGTGTGTCCTTCTCTGGTTTGCTATTCCAAAACTTAAATGAAATGACTGAATAACAGAACAGAATAACAAGGTTGGAAGGGACCTTGGCAGTTTTTTAATCCAATCTAATCCAGGAAACTTGATACCATTTCAGACAAATGGTTGTCCAATCTCTTCTTAAAATTTCTTCTTAAAAATTTCCGGTGTTGGAGCATCCACACAACTTCTGGAGACAATTTGTTCCACTTATTAATTGTTCTCACTGTCAGGAAATTTCTCCATAGTTCTAGGTTGGCGCTCTCCTTGGTTAGTTTCTATCTGTTGCTTCTTGCCCTGCCTTCAGGTGCTTTGGAGAATAGGCTGACCCCTCCTTCCGTGATCGATCAAGTGAAAGCAAATTTCATTTCATGAAAGCAAATGTCCTAGAGAGAAAGCTGTTCTCTTAGGTACCCAGGACTCAGACCATTAAAGATTAATGGTAGCCATCAAAGCTTAAAACAAGGATTTCTGGAGGGTATTTGGACCATGATAACAACTGGATTGGGTTATAGCTGGGCTGTCCTGTTTAATTTCTTTTTTATATATTTGTTAATTGGTTTGTAAACTTTTAATTTTGGTGTTTTAAAAATATTTGTATATGTTCATTAGGGAGATGCTGTGGCTCAGTGGCTAAGACGCTGAGCTTGTTGATCAGAAAAGTCAGCAGTCCAGCAGTTTGAATCCCTAGCACCACATAATGGAGTGAGCTCCCATTACTTGCCCCAGCTTCAGCCAACCTAGCAGTTTGAAAGCATGTAAAAATGCAAGTAGAAAAATAGGGACCACCTTGGTGGGAAGATAACAGCACTCTGTGCACCTTTGGCGTATAGTCATGCCAGCCACATGACCATGGAATCATCATCAGACAGCATTGGCTTTTGGGCATGGAAATGGAGATGAGCACCACCCCTTAGAGTTGGGAACGACTAACACATATGTGTGAGGGGAACCTTTACCTTTACCTTATATGTTTATTATATATCTTTGTTGCAAACAACTGAGAACTCTTTGGGATTACAGTAGTCTGTAAATGTGGTTAAATAAATAAATAAAGTTGGTAGCCAAGAGGTCAAGTTACAATATGCTGTTCCTGAACCCCCATTTCATTCTAATAGTAATTCTTGCAGGTAGATCGAGAGGTTTGTAGCCAATGGAAGATTTGAACTTGAAGCTCCCACTGTATTCCAACAATTCAGCACAAATTTCTGTATAGTTTATAATATTCATAGGATATACATGCAATTGCATACCAGCTTATACAATGAAACCGAAGTGTAATTGTTCAGCTTCAACTAACTGTTCCTATTAAATGCTTATGGTGGAAGTTATCCGACATTGTGCAGCAGTGAACTTTTGAATTAACATTTTTATTTTTACACATAGAAAGATCACATCAGATAGGCATACAAGATGCAGATTTTGGCTAGCTTTCTTTCTTTCTTTCTTTCTATAAATCCCCATAATCTGATGTTTTTAAAAGTGGTTAACCACTGATTTCAGAAATATATATCCATCCAGAGGTGAGCTGACTTTTGTTTATCTTCATACTGTCTGTGGCTCAGTAGATTTAATATGATGAAACAACAGCAAAATGTCAGGTTCCCCCTGAGATATACCAAGATCATTCAATTGTATGAAGAGATGAGAGAGGGAGATAGAGATTTTCAGCAGCAGCATTTGAAAATCCACTTTCAAAAGCTTGCTGTTATCAGTTTAAACATTTAACTGTTTCATTTTTATATATAACGTAATTTCATTTGTAAAGCAGATCAGACAGTAAATATTCTGGTTCTCCTCTTTATAATCATGTTAAGTTAAGAAGGCACTTTTAACGCATTTATTATTATCTTCCACTGTGGCGCTCAAGGTCAAAGGCAGGGAAGAGCCGTGGTGGCACAATGGTTAGAATGCAGTAATGCAGGCTAATTCTGCCCATTGACAGCAGTTCGATTCTCACTGGCTCAAGCTTGATTCAGCCTTGCATCCTTCCAAGGTCGATAAAATGAGGACCCAGATTGCTGGGGGCAATATGCTCACTCTGTAAACCATCTACCTACCAGCGGTATGTAGGTCTAAGCACTATTGTTATTATTGCTCTTATTTTTGAATATTGTTGAAATCCAGATCTGTTTAGCTTCTGCAAAGCAACATTATCATCTGCTCATGGTCTCAGACCTGTATATGGAAAATTAAACAGTGCCCTTACAGGCATATTGAATAGTTAATATTTGGAGAATATTAAAGGCCATGTATGGGGATTCATCTACATACTCCATACTACAACTTGTGTGTGACCCAGGTTTTACAACTCATGTTTAGAGAGACATCAAGTAGATTTCTAGGTCCAGATAAAGCCAGGAATTCTGCTTGATGATAAAAGCAAACCAAATATACCATATTTTTTGGCGTATAAGACACACTGCCCCCCACCCAAAAGAGTGGGTGAAAATGTCTATGCATCTTATACAGCAAGTGTTGCCAAAGCCCCACCCACCTGTCGGCCATTTTTTGGCCTCCATACACCCTATTTTGGGGCCTTTTGGGAGCCTTTTTCCAGCCTTTTTTTTTTGCCTGCTTTTTTTTGGGGGGGGGGGCATTTTCAGGGCTTTTTTGGTCCAATTTTCAAGGCTTTTTGGACCCATTTTCAGGGCTTTTTGGGCCCATTTTCAAGGCTTTTTCAGCCCATTTTGAAGCTTTTTTCTGGCTCATTTTTGAGACTTTTTAGCCCATTTTGGGGCTTTTTTCAACCTGTTTTGGGGGCTTTTTTGGAAAAAAAGTGAGCCAAAAAAGCCCCCAAAATGGGCCAAAAAAGGCTCTAAAATGGGACACATGGAGGCCAAAAACTTTTTTGTTGTTGTTTTCCTCTTCTAAATAGAGGCACGTCTTATTTGCAAAAAAATATAGTAGTCTTAATTGCTATAGTGTTACCATATTAATCACACTGCTTCTATCCAGGCATAGCTACTGTACCTCTATCTGGTTTATTACTCTGTTTAGGGAATAAATGTAAGAGCTTAAATATATCCTAGAGTTTAACTTGTGAGCTAAGAGGCTCAATAGCTCAGTGGCTTAATGACACTGGGCATAGTCTCTGCATTGACGGTTTGAGCCAGAGGACTGCATAACAGTGTGAGTTCCTGTTACTTACCTCAGTTTCTGTCTACCTAACAGTTCAAAAGCATGTTCTATGCAAGTAGATAGATAGGTACCACTATGATGGGGAGATGAATTGATGCTCAGTGCAGGCAGTCAGATTCCTGACAGCTCTGAACCCTTTTAGTTACACTGCCCATCTACGAGGCAGATCCAAGAAGGGAGGGGGCCTAGAGTAACCCTTGCAGGAAAGGCTGCTCATCTTTCTTTCTGGTGCAAAGCTGGTTCATCTTCCTGTGGTGCACCTTGGAGAGTGCTCAAACATGTCCTATAACAGGACTGGTACCTTGGTAATCCAAACTACTACTATGCAATAAGCATTGTGGTTTCCTAGCTACTGTAACCACAACACTGTTGTGACCTGCCAATTGCCAGCAGAGCTGGTGGCGGACTCGGACAGTGAGGAGGTTGGAGAGTACCTTGGGCCAGTCTTGGAGTCAGGAAAAGGCTCTGCTAGGTGCTCTGCATCAGAGGCAGAGATGGCCATCCAACAGAGATGGCCATCCAACAGTCATCAGCTGCCTTCAGAGTTGGTGACGAGTTGGGAAGAAGAACAGCTGGAGCCTGTTTCAAATGCACATATGTGCAGAGCTGTCAGAAGAAGAGAACCACCAAGGAGCAGGGGTCGACTTGGAAGTAAAGGCACAAGTGGATGCTGAATGGTCCCTCCCATAGGGAATAAATAGGAGCAAAAGGGGAGTGGTGTTTGTAAGAGACAATTAGTTTGGTCATTATTGTGAAAATTTGCTTCTGAGTTTGTGTCATACAGAGACTCCTTGCCAAGTATTTCGACTGGAAACTCAGCCTGGCAACTATCCAAGGACCAATAAGGTCTGTTTTTTTTCAATAAAACTTGAGAGGTTTACTGCCAGGACTTTTCTGGATATGAATGAGAAGAATTCACAGTAACCAAATAAAAAGGGTTTTTTTTTCAGAACCAAAAGCCTGTTTCGTGATTCTGTTAAGCCTGGGTCAGAACAAACACTATATGCTAATAATAGTAATGACCTGTGGGTTTTTTATTCATCTTCCCAAGTTATAAAGAGACCTAACATTCTCTTAATGGTGTTGAGATATGGTTGCATAATAGCCCTCTAGCTGAGGATTATTGGCTCCTATCCTACCCATTTTCATTCATGCATTACAACAGTGCTTCCCAAACTTTTTCCTTCATTACCCCAAATAACTGATCAGAAATTCCTCTTTGTCCAATGTAAATAAAACACTAAGTTGGTTTAAATATCCATGTTGTGATTTGGTCATGGGTTCATTACCCAAAGAAAAACCACCATGACCTACTGTAATTTTGAGTCATTTACCCAGGTTTGGGGAGGACTGAAATTACACGGTATGTGTTCCATTTTGTTTTCTAATTAAACAACATGATTTCAGCACAAATGACTAACCTTTTGCAGAATCAACCAAGCTTTGTAGAGATATTGCCTCCCCCTTCAATTCCTGTCTAGCAAAGGGGCATCCCATAGGGAGGGTGAATTTCATAAGCATATTTCTATTGTGTGTTCCAAATTACTCCTCACGTTGAAACATTTGCAGTCAAGAAACAGCAAGTTCAGGAAACTAAATGAAAATGTTGTTAAGCATTCGTCTGACACCCAGTCTTAAACATTGAAAGAATACCTGGGCCTGGGCATATGAACAAATCATCTCTGACCATCTTGTGAGAATGCATTTCTGTATTTGGATCGCACAGCTCTCCATCGATAAACATCTCATTATATATGAAGCTTCAAAATGAAAGAAGGGAACTTCTGCTCCCTATGGAGGAGCTATGTGCAATCATCAATACTGAATATTTTTATCATAGCATTTAAATGTACATTAACTGGCACAGTCTTTACACACTAGGCCAGGGGTGGGCAATTATGGCTCCTTCATGACTCGTGGACTTCAACTCCCAGAATTCCTGAGCCAGCCTGGC
>JAEANM010025824.1:0-10867 GCA_017656035.1 Myanophis thanlyinensis
GAGAAGGCCCGAACCCTTGGGGCCGTCAGGCGACATCGACCTGACGGCGGTATTCCAAGGAGGCCCGCCCTGTGGGAGCGCACAAGTCGTTTGGAGGCTGATGGTGGCAACAGGCGGTCCCATAAGTACCCCGGTCCCAAACCATGGAGCGCTTTAAAGGTGAGCACCAACACCTTGAATCGCACCCGGAAGGTTGTTATTTTTTAGCGAAAATGTTTTATTGACAAATACTTTTGGGCCTTCCAATACTCAAAGTGTTTGTCCATAAAACAAATTGCCATCAAGTAGGTCTCAGAGGACCTTTGAAAATCCCAATCCTTTTAAATTTGGCTCTGTGACAAGAACATCCTTTAATGACTGAACAACATTCTATAAATGCAGTGATGGCTGAGTTTTCAGTAATAGCAATAACCAAATATCCATTCCTATTATTTTCTGTTTGCATTTTTATGACAGTCATATTCTAATTACATGACATTTTGTTTATTTTAAATTTTAGTCATTTTTCTTCATGTCAGCAGCACCTTCAAATATAGACATATAACATTCAATACCGAGCAGGTAAAATAAGTGTAAAATAGGTCACTGGAGATATAAGTATACTGTAAAAAGTATGTAAAATAGATAGGATTGAAACGCCCAGTATCGGGCTACACGGGCAACAGCATTTTCTCTCACCATCTTGAGGTCTGTACATGTTGAAGTACATTGTATGCACTGTAGCATATCTCACATATGGATTGTTCTCCACACTCACACAATGTGGGGAGAAGGGATATGAAAGGAGCCTCCCTGAAGTTTGCATTGCTTTAGCAATCTAGCATCCTCTGGGCAACCGTGTTGTCACCGGCAAATCTTTTCAACCCAGAAGCACTCTTTGGTTGGCGAGTTTTAGTCATAACTTTAGTCGTAATGTTCTCCCTTCTTCCTATTCATTACAAAAACTCAAGATTCAAGGTGTTTCTATCACAGATATTGGGAGAGTTATAATTTGAGACATGAACATGTTTGACAGGGTCGTCATGCCATCTTGGGCTGCACTTAACAGCAACATTGTCTTAGTTTGAATGTTAACCTTTCCCCCAAGCCTTGAGCCCTGTACTTGAAATCACCTCCTTCAGCCAAGGCAAGAAGGCAAGTAGGATAATGCAGGCAGTCAAAATTGGCTAAGTGTTAGACTGATCAAAGAGAGAGTCTATAGACCAAGACTATCTTTACCACTTAAGTTGCTGTATACAAGATAGCCAGATAGGCACATTTGGAAGAAGTAAATATGTCCCCCTCCATTCAGTCAGATTTTAGTGATGTGAGCCATGTTGGCATGCTGTTCCGTAATTTGATATGATCATGCCACATTTCCCATTAACCAATCTAGCATTCATTAACTGCACCTGGATACGAAAGGTAAACATCCTTAAGCTGTGGGGAAATGGCATTAAGATGTCTTTTTAGCTCCCATTGCCACAATGCTCTCTGGTTGGACTGCCTTTAAAATGTCTTCTGTGTTCTTTCATTGCTAGTGTACTGAAATGGAAATCTTGTAAATAGAGATTTTAGCTTTAAAAATGCACTGACTGCAGACTGGAATCAACAGCAAGAGAAATTGTTTGTGTATATTTGTGAATTATGTCTCTTATTCTGTTTTAGTGACAAATTCACACGCTTCTGCCAGTGGAAAAATGTGGAGCTGAACATCCATGTAAGTGCCTAGTGTTGGAAAGGGGTTTTGAGGTTGTGATAAAACTGTCACAAGATACTAAGCATAGCGTTATTAATGGTCACTTTATTATAGCATGCAGAATTTACAAGATTTGCAAAGCAGTCATAATGTAGTGAGAAAGGAGATCCCGTCCCTAAAAAGCTTGACATTTTGGTAGCTAAAACAAGATTATTTGTGTCTGTTATTCATTTGGTAAATGAACTAGATAACTGTGAGTGTTAGAGAAATGAATCCAGTGTCATGCTCAATATCTTAAAACAGGAACAGAAAATCTTTTGCTTTGGAGTTGTTGGACTTATAACGTTGATAATGCTAGCTGGCATCTATCAACATCTTGCGAGTTACAGGTTATCAGGTTTCTGTTTCAAGATATGAGTTTATATACCTCCTTTAATACTACAAACTCACAAGCAATGGTGACCAAGATGAGGGAAAGTATGTGTTGAAAGTAGTTGAAATCCAGTGATAATTAGCCTACGGATATGAATGTGCTTAGATAGCGCTATGGAAGCAAGTTCATGCTCACTTCAGGTTAACATTCTTGTTTTGCTTTCTCTTCTCTCTCTCTTTTTAAAATGCTGTTTCATGGGATCTAGCTGACCATGAATGACTTCAGTGTCCATAGAATCATCGGACGTGGTGGATTTGGAGAGGTCTACGGCTGCCGGAAAGCAGACACAGGAAAAATGTAATATGTGGGGTTGTCTTGTAACGCTGTGGTGAGAATTGTAGGACAGCTAGTAAAAAACGATGCACAAAAGTTCAGCTTCAGCTACTGGCAGTTCCCAATTCCATTTTTATGTAATACTTTTAATTGTTGCTAGCTAGCTATGCTGAGCATCACAAGATGTAAAAAAAATATTCCTCTCTGAATCTTATGACTATGGAAAGTCATGAGGTGGGCCCTTAAATAGCTCCGGACTGCTACTCCCCACAGGTTGAACATGAGCCTTTGCTTGACCCAGGTGCCAAGTAAGCTTCCTGAAGCTTTTTGCCAACTTGCTTTTGTTTTCGAGACACACAAAATCACCAATTTTCAGCACCAATTCAAGGGATAGATGAACTGCTGAAACAAACCAAAAAATCCATACATACAATCCGTATCTCAGATTTTATTATAACATGTTTTGTTCAATTCCAGAACAAATCATTGCAGTTCAGCCATCATTTCAGAGCAGCAGAAGCGAAACCCAACTATTTCAGCTTTCAAATGAAACAAAATGTAGAGGGGGATCCCTGGGGATTTTTTTGGACCAAGAAGGACAAGGCTGCTACATCTTACTCCTCTCCCCTCAGCAGCTCCTCAGCAACTCCCAGTGCAGTTCATTCCATCAGACTGCTCATTTGCAGCCTCTCTCCCAACTTCCCAGCATCTTCCCTCCCACAGTCATTGCCAGTCTCCTTGGCTCAATTCCCCAAACCACTTCTGCTGCCAACAACTGCATTTTGGGCCATGACTAGAACAAAACAGCTTCATTTTGGTCTGTAGGACAGAAACAAATCTCCATCTTTTATAATTAAAATGAAGACAAGCAGCAGAACCTGTTGAACAAGATACAAAATAAGAATAACACAAATATCCAGACAGATTCAGATGGAGATCCTTCAGACATCCCACCCCCCTCAAGGTTATGCTCCTCATCCATTAGCCACACAATACTTCCTTTCAAGTGGAATGACCATAAAGAGAATTCTGCAGGATAAGAGAAATGTGCTAGTCCCAAATATGCATATTGCTAGCTTTAAGCTGAACTAATTGCCTTCTGTTATATTGGCATGCAGGATTCAGGGAAGTGTTTTGCCTTCTCATAGTAACTTTTGCCCTGTTTATCTCTCAATCTGTTGCAATGCACTCTATGTGGTAGTGTCTTTGAAGATGCCTCAGAAACTACAGCTGATCCAGAATGTAGCAACTTAATTAAAAGCACATCCCAATCTGCCTATTTTTGGTGAAATCCCCAATCCTCCAGGGTTTTGCAGCATGCCTTGGACAGATACATCATGATTGCTGTTACTCCTTATAGTTGGACTTCATTAAAATTGATTTCTTTCTATTGTTCCTTAGTGGCAAAAGAGTAAATTGATGATGACGTAATATATATTTTTGTAATCTTATTTATGCAATAGCATGTGTAAACTGCCCAGTGTCTCAGGAAGCATAAGTATCACTAATTTAAGAAAATTCCAGCTTCCTTTAAAACCTTTACATTTTCTCTACAATGCATCCCTTGTGGACTTGATCATGTGCTTCCTTATTACTGCTTTGGAAAATGTCCCTCCTCCAAACAAGTTAATTCAGTTATTGTCCTGCCAGGCCAAATATAAGGCAAAACTGACTGCTTTCCCTCCCTTCCACATCCTGAGCGTGAGCCAGCAGGAAAATTACCGAAGAGTTTTCCAATCGTTGGCAAGCTGGACAGTTATTGTTTAAGGTTGTTATGGAGATAAAAGGAAAGCTTGAAAAATATAGGATAATGTAGTGGCATCTGTGATCAGGGAGAATGTGTTTTAATTTTAAATATCTGAAGTTCCTAAATGGGAGGACAAGTTTCTCTTCAGAAAGAACATAATAAAGATATTATGAGCTTCATTGGAAGTACTTTCACATGGTTATGTTTGGAGGGACATCTGCAGGGATGATTTCATAGATGGGACCATCATCAGATACTTTTGGCAAAAATTTAACACTCTGATCATTCAGTTTCTGACCTCTTCTGTTTCTTGATAGGTACGCCATGAAGTGTCTAGATAAGAAGCGTATTAAGATGAAGCAGGGGGAGACATTGGCTCTGAATGAACGCATCATGCTGTCTCTTGTCAGCACTGGGGTGAGCCTGGCTACTCTGTGAGGAATTGGGAGAAGTGGGAAGAATGCACAATCTCTGAATCTACACCATATAAGTTTTTGGTGGGCAGAAGGAGAAATCTAAAAATGTTCAAGTGACAGTTCGGGGACTTGAAGTCAAAGTTTGCGTGGTTGAGGTAGATATTTTGCTGGAGCCATCTGACATGGAGAGGGAAGAAGATATGTAAAAGAGGTAGTCTTGATTTGTTGATACTAGGAGTGTAACCTACCAGCAAAGATGGCATGCATGTATGCTGCAACATTTATGCCGGAAAGAATAAGAGGTGCAATATAGCATGTCTGAAAATGAGAGGAGAGCATGTGTTGTGTGTATGGAGTATATTGAAGAAAAAAAGAAGGGCAGGGAGGTTTCTTAGCATGTAAGAAAAACAGGAGGAAAATACAGCATGAGGTGTTTACAGGATGAGGTGTGGGAAAGCAAGGAAGGTATTGTGTAGGTATTGGTGCAGGGCACACTGCAGAAATCGTAGAATATAAGGTCAATACAAGAGGTAGCACTGGTTTGTGAGGCCGGAAACTGAGTGATTTATTACACAATTCGTTGTCATAAGATTGTAAGAAGCAAGCGTGAGTGTGTGCAGTTGAATGAGTTGGGTAATAAGTATGAACACAGGATGTATTAGATTGTAGAACGCACAACAAAGATGCCAGAGGCAAACTGCGTGAGAGTGTGAGCTGAAATGTATCAATCAATATACGGTGTACGCATGCATGCAGTTTCTTTGTCGGGTTTTTTTTCCTGTTGTAACTTTGTTCTTTGGATCCCTGCCAGGATTGCCCCTTCATCGTGTGCATGTCATATGCCTTCCAAACACCCGACAAGCTCAGCTTCATCCTGGACCTCATGAATGGTGAGAGCCAGGATCCTGCCTCTAAGAGCCCCTTCTTCTCTGCCATCCTCATGTGCTTTCCTAAAGGACTCCTCCACCCCCGGCTGTGTCTTGTTCCATCACATAGTTCTTTCCTTTCCTCCTTGCAGGGGGTGATCTGCATTATCACCTCTCCCAGCATGGGGTCTTCTCGGAGACAGAGATGCGTTTCTATGCAGCAGAGATCATCTTGGGTCTGGAACATATGCACAATCGCTTTGTGGTTTATCGTGACCTCAAGGTGAGAAAATATCCACTTCTTCTAGCCAATCCCACTGCTGTCTAATGGCCATCACCATTACTGGCTTTATTTCACAACAGGAGTAGATTGTTGGTATTCAGTGATGAGGCTTCGGTATCTCATTCCTTTCTGCAGATGAAAGGTAGTTTTCTCAGTGCATTCGCATTTCTTCTGTCTCCTATCTAGGAGTCAACGTGTGGCTGACGGATTTGTGATCAGAGAAACACTAAAATCAAGCTCTGTTGTCTCCTTTAGAAAATGGAAGTTTGATGACTGTGTGAATTCTTTTATTGGATAAATTAAAGCAATATTCTCAAATCTTAATGTTCTTAATGTTCCATTAAGATTCCTGTTCTAAGTATTTCGCATTATTAAAATAATTGATATCCACTCTTTGAATTAGAACTACCGCTTCATATAAAGTAGGATGGAATCATGTTTTGTTGCTTGTTTTGTATATTATATCTTGACTGTGCTCCTCTGTAAACCTGATCTAACCACTGTGGGAGCTGAATTCATCATTTGGAAAATGCTTCTTCAATTCTCCTGCAGAATTGCAGGTTAATTCCAAAATGTTGTTGCAGAGTCTCAGGATCACAGCATGAGGGAGGACAATTTCAATAGGCTGGGCTTGCTTGCCCTCTTTCATCACCATTTCCATAGCATCACCCTGGAGTCCAAGAAATAAAAATAAAACACTTACTTTGTTAAATGGTGTTCTGTCCCTACAGCCAGCCAACATCTTGCTAGATGAATTTGGTCACGTCCGCATCTCAGATTTGGGACTCGCCTGTGACTTCTCCAAAAAGAAGCCTCATGCCAGTGTGTGAGTATCTGAAAGTAATCTCCTTTTTTGCCCAGAAACACTAGATACAACTAGTTTCATCACAGAAATAAATATGGGAGCATGCTTCCATCCCCGACCCCCTTAATTCCTTCGTTATTGTGCCCCCCTCCATGCTTAAGATTTAAGTGTCCATCACCCCCATTAACTAGTTTATTAGGGTTAGTTCAAACTCTGAAAAATTTGAAACATTTTGTATCACTTCCTCAAAAAGATCATACTTAATCTGTGATAGGGAATAATACCATTCCAGGATGCTTCTAGCTGAACATGTCCATCATTTATATATGAACTGTGCACAATGGCTATATGTATAAAAACTAACAATACAGATCAGCAGATCATAACATTCCAATCTCCTGTTTGTGTACTTAGAGTCCGCCTTCTGCATTTTCTGTTTATAAATGAACAGGTAAAAGGATGTTCTCAGGTCGTTGGTGATTAAATCTATGTAGAAACGACTATTCACCTACACATATAATTATATATTTTGGTATTGATATATGTGGAGCAGATTATCCAATTGAAACCACTTCCATTAAGAATGTTTTGAAACACACTCCCACATATCATATTTACAATTTTTAAGAGTGATGCAAGGAAGAATTAGTAATTGCTTCCATTTGCAAACCACATAAGATAGAAAAAAAGTGCAGTGCAAATCTCTGATGGAAAAGTAGGAGAAATTCTGTTTTCCTTTGATACATCTTGCTAAGGGTCTTTAGCCTAATGCTCTGCTTCTTCTAATTCTTGGTGTGATCCTCTCTACAGTGGCACACATGGGTACATGGCACCAGAGGTTTTGCAGAAAGGCGTGGCCTATGACAGCAGTGCTGATTGGTTTTCTTTAGGCTGCATGCTCTTCAAGCTTCTGAGGGGGTAAGTGACTGAATGTGCTGAGAAAGTGCAGTACATAGAAACATATTCACTCAAATGAGCTGTAATTGCCTGGAGAAATTGGGGTTGGTTGGAGTAATTGACACTACAAGAGAGTCAGAAAAAAGAAATTTCCTGAATTTTCCTTTGACGTTCTCCTTGTTCTTACATAGGCATAGCCCTTTTCGACAGCACAAGACTAAAGACAAACATGAGATTGATCGTATGACACTCACTATGGTAAGTTACTTTTATTTAAACTTAGGAAGGGGTGAGCTTCGATTCCAATCTTCCCATCTTTAAAGAATATGCATTTCTTTGTTCTGTAAAAATTGTCTCTTATTGAGCAGTCCTCACCTCAAAGGATATATTTGAATCCTTGCAGAGAATTCCCACTGGATTCTCCTACTGCTATACTGTGTGCCTACTTGATAGCTTTATCAAGTGATAGCTCACTAGAATATCTGTCCAGGCATTTGTTTGAAGATGGTTCTTTGCTATTTCCACCACCACTCAGTATTTTGGTAAAATACTTAACCTAAAATTCTCTTCTATTACCTCATCACAATTCATTTTTCAAGTCTGGGAGTTTCAGTTTTACACAAGGCAGGTGTAATTAAGACCTACGAAGCCTGAACAGCAGTTCTCCTTGCTATAGCTCTCAATATTCAGTAGGCAATTAGTTTACTGTCTGTCTGTCCCTTAGAAAACAGGAAATCAGAGGGCCGTATCACACAGAATGAATGAGAATCAAGAATGCAAAGCATTCTTGGTTTTCAGCAATAATCAACATAGCAAAATTAAAACAAGGTGTTTTAAGTAAGTAGGGCCACAAACAAAATTGTGTGATAGAGTGCAGTTGTTCATTGTTAATCAACCGGCTATGCTGAGCTCTATAGTTTCCCCTTTGGTTTCGTGACAGCCTGGTTTTGTGGTTTATTCAGCCTGGTTTATTCAGTGTTTCATGACTATAGGATTTGTTTTCTCCCTGCTGGACTTCGTTTTTTTAAGTTTGGCTTCCGTACACTTTGGGATTCCCCCAGGCCTAGCAATACCTCCATTTTGGCCGGTACAGAAACAGCAGTCAAACCTGAAATAAAAAAATAGGGGGGAAAGAAGAAGGAGAGGATTGTGGTGCTCAGTGCTACCTCAAGACACTTTTTACTATCTGAGGAAAAGGACAAGATGACTCAGCCAGATTGATAGTTGAATGCTACTTCCCTTTTCTCTTTCACTGTATTTGAGAAAAATAAAGGGCTGTGGCACTTTTTAAATAGTGATCTTTTTTTACATGAGCATCTACTTCATGCAGTAATGATATTGGAAACTATTTGGGAAGTTGATACTAACATGCTGATAAAACACCAATATAAAATTATCAAAGGGCCTTCAGTGTGTAAAGCAGGCCTTTCTGAAATAATCCAAACCCACCTAGTCCAGCATCCAGTTTCTGAGAAGAAAGCTAAAAGACTAGGGAAGAAAATCTCCATGTTGTTTCCCTCTTCCTCTGGAATTGGTATTTAAACTTATACCCTTTTTTAATTTAAAGATTCTTTTTTATTTCTCTTGTTTGAATAGACTTGTTCTTAAATGTGTCTATTTGAAAGTGATCTAGCCCTTGTAAAGGGTCTGTTTCTAGCTAGGTGAAATAGAATCAACTGTCAGCATTTCTGCAATTACTGCTAGTTACTTTAATTGGGTAACCTTTAAGGGCTGACATTGAAAAGACTATACATATAAACATATGACATATCATGCTATCTTCTTTTGGCATCTTGTAATGTTACACAAAGCAAAAAATGAGTAAGAAACAGTACAAGAGAGAGAAAGAAAGAAAGAAAAAAGAACATTAAAAACTACATTATCACCTATGACACTTCTTCAATCAAAATTCTGCCAAACATCTTTCCAGTAGATTAATCCTTCTGTACTTTTTATGTTCACTGTTGCTTTCTATTCTTTTTATTGTAGAGGACAATAAAAGCATTTTTAATTGTTAGGCACAGATGGAGTTCTCACACATTAAATAAGCTGTACTCCACATCCATATTTTAGTACTTTTCCAATTACATCATCTACAGCAGGGGTGGGCAATTATGGCTCCTTCATGACTCATGGACTTCAACTCCCAGAATTACTGAGCCAGCCATGCATTCATTGTCATTGCATTCTATATTCCATGCTGTTGGGGGTTGAAGTCCATCAGTCATGAAGGAGCCATAATTGCCCACCCCGATCTACAGCCTTTTTCATCCTTCTCACAGTACAAAGGATTTCTTATGCATCAGTTTTGCTTGTCTAATATTTGTAGAATTTGTACCAATTCCATTCTTCAACATATTATCTTCCATAGAGAACTTTGAATATTCAAAAAGTATTTACTTTTTACAATATTGCCTTACTTAAGTCTTAACCCAAATTATTTTATCAATTTTATTTTTAATTTTGTTCACCACTGTAATCACTCAGTGTGTATAAGTTATGTGTTATAAGTTACCAATGACTCCCATAAGTTATTTATGCTATTTCAAATCTCTACAATTAATAAATTGTTGTATTAAAATTATTGCATTTTCTTTGTCTCTTTTAATCTGAACTATTTAAACTCATTATGCATATTATATAATCTTCCTCATTTTTACAGCTGTTTTAAATGCATTTTCCTCTCATCTGATGATACAGACCTCCATTGCCTATAATGGTTTTATCCAATTAAGACTTTCATGGGATAGGGAATGTGTAAAGTAGATTACCAGTCTTATGCATGTGTCATTTATAGCATTTCCTGCTAATAAAACTGGTATTGGTTAGTTTGGCCCACCTTTTGCCACAAGCAGAACCAAAACACAGTTTTAATTTAAATGTGTTCACACTATGCTGGGAAAGTTTGGTCTCTCCAGTATAAAGACTTCCTTAAATGCCAGCATACAGTTGCCTGCATCCCACTAATTAGAAGGTACATGTGATATATAAATTACCCAAGATATTTTGAAAAGGTTTATTATCGAGTATGCAACTAAGAAGACAAGTTATATTTTGATTTCAGTGTTGATGAACCTCCAGTTAAATTGAGCTGTGTAATTAAATGATCTATGAAATAAAACAAGCTGACTAACTGAAATGGGCATGCTTAGCCACAGTGGTCTTAGGAAGCTCTAGGACTAAAAAGTGGAGCATGGGATTTGTAAACTAACCTTGGAGTTTGACTTGTTGAGTACTGGTAATTTTCTTCAACTTGATGTTATCCAGATGGCACCAGGATCATAGTCATTGTCCTCCAGCATTGTTACATTTACGCAAGCCATAAATAACTTAAAGGAGCCATTGGTAATTTATAAAATCTTTGCAATATCACATAGCCATTTGACAATTTTTAATAATAATTGAAGGGGAAAAAAGAAAAGAAAAACATTAATTTCCAACTCTAGCACATTATTTATTTATTTATTTA
>JAEANM010025825.1:0-10867 GCA_017656035.1 Myanophis thanlyinensis
TTATTGGCTGTGCACTGCCCCGAGTCCCTAGGGAGAGGGGGCGGTATATAAATCAAATAAAACCTTAAAACCTTAAAAGCCTTAGGCAGAGTCTATTTCTCCAATCTGAAATCAGCTGAATCAAAATAACTTTTTACTATCAGCACCCTTTTTGGCTTGAATTTCATAAATATCCCAAATTCCTTGTGTATCCAATCACATTTGGCCAATAAAAAATTATTCTATTCTATTCTATTCTATTCTTAAAGGTAATATTTACTATTTTCATTATTTTCATTGTGTTGTTTGTATAATATTCTAAACAGCTAACGAAAATAATAAGATAAGTTTTTAAAAAATTTCTCTTCAAGCATGTTAGATTCTTGGAGACTGCCTGAACAAGTCCTTGCTGTTTTCTTGGGAAGGTTTTTCAGAAATGGTTTGTCATTGCCTCCTACCTAGGACTGAAAATAAAGACTGGTCCAAGGTCACCCAACTGGCTTTGGCTGCCTTGTGACTTACTACATTATTTTTGCCAAAAACCTGGGTTTACTTCTGCTTTTCAGCAACCTCATATTAAATTTAATATAAACTTAAATTTGTATGTAAAGCACATAAATATATAAGGCATATAAATTTAATAAGGAAATAGTGAACAACGGATTCACTTAATGACCACAATGGTTGCTTAACAACCACAGCAAAAAAGGATGTAAAACTGGGTCCGGTCACATGATGACCTGTTTTATGGCCATCACAATTTACGACTGTAATGGCAGGCTTCATTTCTGTTGTTAGCTGAGGACTACCTGTAATGGTAGCATGGTTCTCCCACAGTTACAAAATTACAGAATACGAGTTGGCTATTCAAAGTAGGTGGAGCGCTCCAAGTTTTTCCCCAAGGAAAAAGTTCTCATCTTTGGTGGGCTGAAGCAGTGGAGTCTGGTGTCTGCGACAGTAAAACACTTTCCACAAAGAAAACATAATCAGATGAGTAAATAAAAAAAAAATCATATGCCTAGAACACCAGAGGGAGTTGTATTCCAGGTTGTTTGGAAGATTAATACCGGTGCTTAACTGCAATTTTATTTTGACAAAATCAGTTTCAATAGCTAATCTCCCAAAAGAAAAAAAAAGTCTGCTTAATAGTAGGAAAACCCGTGCTCCTTCTTCCCATTTCCTTCTGTAAGGCCGTCTTTCCAAACCTGGCGCCTTCCAGAGGAGCTTGAGCTATTTTCCAGCTGGCACGGTCATAGCAGTGGCTCCTTCCAGCTGGATGAACCTGGGATCCCTTATGGCTGACTCTCAATGAATCAAGCAGCTATGCTCAAAATGGTAGGTCCATACATCAACTGATCCCAACACAGTTACTGTAGGACACACACAAACATACACACACACACACCCACACCCCCACACCGAGAAATAGGTGGAACACCAAAAGGCAATTCTTATTAACAGCTCTTGAGAGTGTGACGGAGTTGATTTCAGAAGAGCTTCTCCTACCCATCCATCCTCTCCCCTCTTGTATTTTCCTTCACTGTAATCCTGTCAGGTGGCCGTTGAAAACTATCTCAAGGATCTCACCTCCTCACCCACACCCTCCCTTTTCTCCTCTGCGCAGATCTGTGAGCTAATAACAGCAAAAGCACTTTAGGAGATGAAAAAGTGAAGAGTGATGTTCTCCTTGTCCAGCAAGGCATGGCCAGTTTAGGAGACCACCTCCCCTCCCTCAGCCACCATCTGGGTCCCCTGCCACTTTTGCCTCAGCAACAGTCTTGCATATCTTGCCTGACAACTCACCGTTCCCACCAATCCCCTCCGCCAAAGGGACTCGCGTGCGTGTGTGTGTCAGGCCTCAGCCAAGATGCCAAGAAGCCCCTCATCTTCCTGGGCCTGGGAGGGGAGCCAGACATGCCGTCACCTTGTTAAATGGAGCAAGACGATTCCCAGAGTCAATTTGAATTTTTCATAAGTTCCACTTTATAAAATATTAAGAGGCAGAAAGGAAAAGGAAAGGACCTGGAATAATATAGAGCAAGGAAAAGGACAGAAGGGAAACTGGTGGCCTCTATATCTAGGAAATGACGCTTTAAAAAGAAAAAAGAAACAACCACTTGAACAGGATGGCAAGAAGGATTCAGGAGAATCTTGACTTGAAACCTCTATGTAGTCAAGTAATAAGTAGATAATTTCAGGGGTTGATCACAAAGTTGACTCTGAGCTAGGTTCAACTTACCGCATGCTTCATGCATGGAGTTCTGAATCTGATTCTACAGGGGTAACAGAGGTGACAAGAACACTGCTTTATTTTGTGAAACCGCCTCCAATTTCATTGCGGAATGAAATGGTGCGGTGCTAAGAAAGAACAGCATGTTCCACTTTGACATCCAGATGGTCCTCCTCTTTCCTTGGCCCCCACTCTATTGTCATAGAAGTCTTTTCTCTGCTTCTGCTCAATATGCTGTCAATGTCACCAAAGCAATCACAAGGGCGCACCCATTTAGTCTTGCAGGATAACATCAAAGGAGAGGTTCTCCGTGGGCTCAGTGGAAGCAAAATGCCTGGAGAACTTTGTAATATCTGCATAGTTGCATGCAGGTCAACCAGGAAGTTAGCCCAATTCACCTTAAAGATGTTGTCTTCCAGAGATAAACGTGCATAGGACCCAGCCGAAAGTATCCTTCTGCCTCCCTACTAAGTTCCTGAAAAAGAAGACAAATTTGCCTAGCTAGTGATATAGTGGTTAAGGTATTGGGGCTAGAACAGTGGGATCCACCTGCAGACAAAGCAATAGCAACAGCACTTAGACTTATAGACTGCTTCACAGTGCTTTTACAGCCCTCTCTAAGCGGTTTACAGAGTCAGCATATTGCCCCCAACAATCTGGGACCTCATTCTACTGATCTCGGAAGGAGGGAAGGCTGAGTCAATTCTTAAGCCGCTCACAATCAAACTCCTGACAATCAGCAGAATTAGCCTGCAATACTGCATTCTAACCACCGAGCCACCACGGCTCTTCTTAGAAGCGTATTGGGTGATTTGAACCTGTCACTCACTCTCAGCCCCACCTCCCTTGCAAGGTAGTTGCTGTATAGGGAAAATGGGAAAGCAGAGTGTGCTGCTTTAATCTCCTAAATGAAAGCCAGGACATGCATCTAATAATTAAAACTGATAGAAAGATGCCCACTTTTCACTGTTGGTGAGATTGTGCCTCTAGCATCATTCCAGCATCTAAAGATTTGCCGGCAAAATGCTTGGTGGTGTTAATGCTTTTTCAAGGCTGTGTAAAGATTCAGCTGCTGGTTTCTGCAGACCCAGCTGCTGATACAGGTAAAGGAATAAAGAAGGCAGTTTTTCTTTTGCTAGTGTTAGAGATGTAGATTGATAGGTGTATTTGCTCACCTGTACCTTAGCAAATATGTGTGATGTAGTGCTAAGTAATCTATAAAAGAGGATTCCTAATGTATCCATATTTCTTCCATTCACCTCTCACTTCTGCTTTGGGAATCTGCAAGCTGGTTTCTCTCCGATGATCTCATCTGAAAACCGTGGACACCTTTTTAACAAGCACAGCAGGTGCAAAACAAACCTCCGTTGATGGGATTTTGGGGGGGGAAATGCTATGATTTTTTTTTTTTTTTTTGGAGCTTGAAAGTGGCATGGCGAATACTGACTACAGCCGGGGTGTCAAACTCATTGTGGGCCACATGTGGGTTGTGTTTGACCTTGGGGGCTGGAGTGGGTGTGGTTGGGATGGGCATGGCCAGCTCAACATAACTCATGCCAGGGGCGCCTGTGGTAGCCCAAGCGCTCTGCCAGAGAAAATGGGCTCCTGAGCTCTGTTTTCGGCTGCAATGGCCTCCCACAACCCTCTGCCAGCAAAAACAGAACTCCCAAGCTCCATTTTCGATGGCAGAGGGTTGCAGGAGGCCATTGCAGCTGAAAACAGAGCTCGGGAGCCCATTTTCTCTGGCAGAGGCACCATGGGCTGGTCCTTCACTGTTTCCAGGGCAGCCTTGCGGGCCAGATCTAAGCACCCCACGGGCTGGATCTGGCCCCTGGGCCTTGAGTTTGACACCTCTGGACTACAGTATCATCATTCCTCCTGCCAATGTCCCTTAGTTTCAACCACTCTCTCAGGCAGTGGTCATGGCAGTTGGAACTCCAAAAGCATAATAATCAACTTGCCCAATGTAATTTTTCTGAATATCATGACAGATCAGGCAGATTTTTTTTCTCCCTAAGAAGAGGCCAGGCATGTGGGATGTCTTCTTTTTGAAGATAAGCAGCTTCTGTCATGACCAAGCCCTGCATGAGGACTCTAGAAGTTGAGGGATATAAGACTGCTTTGCTTTACTTCTCTACTAATTATACGTCAGACCAACTTGACTGGACTGGACATCTTCATGTTGCATCTTTTGTTACTCCACACAAATGTATTTTATGTATATTATCATGCAAAGCGTCCTGCTGGTCACACTCTTAATTCCTGGCTGGTGGAGAATTCTCTTTTCTTCCACAAAAGCCTTAGATGGTTGGCTTATTGGGATCAAGGCTATCCCATCTGAGGGCAACAGTTTTGCAAGGGGAAGCAGATACATTTATTTGCTTGCTTGCTTGCTTACTGTATTACTTAACCATATTGTCTCTGAAGAAGTGAAATACAAAAACATCTGTTTGCCAGATGACATGGATGTCAAACTAGATGGTGATGTGGAATGGGACTGAGTTGATAATGAATTTCTCTGCAGGTCCCAGGGATCTGACAGAAAGACATAGCATTAGAATAGCTCTCTGGGGCACAGTGCAACAGCGATAGCAATGGCTGTGTGCTACAGACAATGAGTATGCTATGCAGGTAGTCATCTTTGCAGATGGGTCCCTGCAGCCTGCGATTCACCCCATATGTGATGTGTGGCTTTCATTCTTTAAAATTATTTATGGACATTTTTAATAGATTGTTAGCTGGCCAGGATTGCAAGGAAAACAGGTGGCTACATAAAATTAATAACACACATTTTAAAAAATATAAATGGCGGTATTTTTTTTTATTTAGGCAGAATATATATTGCATTCCATACTTATGATCTCTCCCCAAGCTAAATGCAAACTTGCACATTTATTAAGCCTGGGACCTGAAGCCCACCTCTTCCTCCCCCCAGTGAAAACATCTAAAAGTCATTATGGCTCCCACCCAAATCAGCTCTCATCACATCACAATGTGTACACCTAGCCAATATGTTTTTGGCCCACAATTTCACAGTGTAGGCTTCTTTGATCTGAAATGCACCAGAGCTGAAAATGAGAATCAATACATAAAACACTATTCCTTAATGGTAAACCTTCCTAACCATACTAGAAATACGAATACTGCATAGTGTGTACAATTTCAAAAGAGGCCACTAATTTGCCTTTTTCTACCAATGTCTCTTGTGATTCCCCCCCCCCCAAATTTGGAATCATTGGGAAGGGGAAAAAAAGAATACATTGACCTTAAAATCATATATATTGTCTATAATACAGGAAAAAATACAAGGTATACATTGCAAAAGAATCACCTGCTTTTTCCAGACTGCAATCATCCTGAAACAAAATAGGTCTGAATAACGAAAGACGTATGGCAGTCCCACCACTAGGACCACTATTGCTCCATTAGGATATCTACATCTCTGTCTCAGTTACTACTGTTGAGCCAAGTACCATCTGTTCCAGGCGTGTCAAACTTGATTTCATTGAGGGCTGAATTAGGGTTGTGTTTCACCTCAGAGGAGGCATGGGGGACCATGGCCAGCAGAAATGGGCTCCTGAGCTCAGTTTTTGGAAGTGATGGCCTCCTGCAACCCTCTGCCAGTGAAAACAGAGCTGGGGTGGGAGGAGGTTTGCAGCTCTTCTGAGGACATGCCCAAAAGCAAAAAAATATTGGACAAAGATACATACATGGTTGGAAAAAATGGTAAGGCAACATATTGATTTACAGCCAGAAATGTTCTTGTTGGGTATTCTACCGGAGAAATACAATAAGGGGAATGCTTATTTGATTCTACATATATTAACTGCAGCTAGAATTGTATTTGCACAACATTGGAAAAGTGAAGAGATCCATAAGGATGAAAATGTGATTTAAAAAAATATTAGAATGTGCAGAAATGAATAGATTAATGCTTGCAATCAAGGAAAAGGAACTAAATGAATACTATATGAAATGGGACATATTTTATCAATGGTTAGATAACAAAAATGGAAGTTAGAAATATGGAAATTTGAGAAAAAGATTATTGAAACAAAGGAGATTTGTTAAGAGAGAGAAGTAAATATCGTGATTATTATTTTTACTTTTATGGAATTAATACCAATATAATGAATATTGTTGTAAACTATGATTATTATCTTATAAATTGTTTGTACCCAGATGACACACTGTTTAACTGAAGATGGAATTTTTTATGTTAAAAAAAAAAAACTTTACAAAAAAAGGACACCTACATCTCTGTCTCAGTTACTACTGTTGAGCCAAATACCATCTATTCCAGGGGTGTCAAACTCAATTTCATTGAGGGCCACATCATGGTTGTTTTTCACCTCAGGAGGGGGCATGAGGCATGGCCAGCTTGACATTATTCATGTCGGAGGTGCCTGTGGCCTGAGCACTCTGCCAGCGAAAATGGGCTCCTGAACTCAGTTTTTTGGCAGCAACAGCCTCCTGCAACCCTCTGCCAATGGAAACAAAGCTCGGGGGAGGGGGGCGTGTGGGTCTTCTGAGCTCCATTTTTGCTGGCAGAGGCACTGCAGGCCAGCCCTTTGCTGTTTGCAGGGCAGTCCCATGGGCCAGATGTAAGCATCTTACAGGCCAGATCTGGCCCACGGGCCTTGAGTTTGACACCCCTGATCTATTCTGTTGCTGTTGTTGTTCAGTCACTAAGTCATGCCTGATTCTTTAGACCCCCATGAACCATAGCACACCAACCCCCCCCCCCCATCTTCCACTGTCTTCTGGTGTTTGCCCAAACTCATGCCTACTGCAGCGATGACACTATCTGACTATCTCATCCTCTGCCGTCCCCTTCTCCTTTTGCCTTCAATGTTTCCCAACATCAGGATCTTTTCCAGTGAGTCCCCTCTTCTCATTAGGTGGCCAAAGTATTTCAGCTTCAGTATCTACCTATTCTATACCTTTCCATATGTTTTTTCCTGTCTAAGTAGAGGACCTTACTTTTCCCACCACTAAACTGTACTAGGGCCTAGTGTTCAAGTCTGTCAAGATCCTTCTGGATCAAGCCTGTTTTGCAAAGAGTTGGCAATTCCCTTCCAGCTTGGTGTCATCTGCAGATTTGATGACTTCCCTTCTATCTCCTCATCTAGATCATTGATGAAGAGCACTGGGCCCAAGATTAAACCTTGAGGTACCCCGAGATTCAGTCGGATTCCTTTTTTGCATGTCTTCTCCTTAAAGTGTGACCATACAGCCAATAAAAGCAAGACGTGTGAAAACCAGGGAAATAGATTTCATTGAAACAGATGGGATAAAGCAGCCTAACTAGATAGGGTAAGCGTCTATTGTTCCTGAATGATGAGGATCTATTTCAGAATTTTTTTTCCATGAATTACTGCATTTCCCCTCTGCCCTTTGCTCTCTGCAAGGGGAAGCTACATTCACATGTTCAGTATTAAATCAGGGCACAGAGAAGGTGACACAAAGAAGGATTATTGTCTTTTGCTCCAATTCAGGTCACACAAAGTCGCCACAGAAACAACAGCCAAGATTCAGCAATGTTCTCCAAAGATTTATCATTAGTGTTGTGAAAGGAATTTAACTTTTTTTTTTTACCTTTTTAGATTCTCCCTTGACCCAAATCATCATTCAAGATGACATCCTCCCTCTCCTCTTAATTTTTCTTGCAACAGGCTGGATCCCTCCTCTCTTTACAACAATTCTCTAAATTGTGCAGTCATCAGAAAATGAGAAACATGTGTCCTTTGAGATTTTTGGATATGGCAGTTGGAGAACTTAAACATCTCAACCTGTGCTTGAGACTGAGAGGAAAAATACATCATCCATCCCTGGAGAAAGATGAAATTTATGGGGAGAAGGCTCTGAGTGGTCCCAGGCCTTGTTTCTCAAGGACATAGTCCTTTTGAAGGAGACTGTCTCTTTTACCTTCCAACATGTTGTTGTTTCCAAATTAGTTTTGTAGACACCAAGCAGGTAGAGCCATTTCACTTGTTATATTCTTACTATATCGCAAACATTTCAAAAAGACTATCATAAATATAAACCTGAACTACACATACCAGTTCAATTGCCAATTATCTATCTATCTATCTATCTATCTATCTATTTGATTTTTGTCCCATCTTTATTATTTTATAAGTAACTCAAGGCAATGAACATACATAATAGTCTTTCCTCCTCCTCACAACAACCTGTAAAGTGGATAGAATTGAGAGAAAATGACAGGCCCAAAGTCACACAGTCAGCTTTCATGCCTAAGGCAGGATTAGAACTCACTGTCTCCTGGTTTTTAGGTCAGCACCTTAGCTACTATGATTTCTAGTTAGTATATCAGATATAAAATACATACTTGTGCTTAGTCATGTCTACAAATGTTGTTACATAGAATGATTATCAATAATAAAATAATTGTTGACATATAGTAATTGTTATAACACAACATTACAAACCTTTTCCCCCATCTGCCTTTTCCTATATCATAGTGTTTTAGGAAAGAAATGGGGTACCAGCAGCTCCTTTAGATCAGCCAGCAAGGCCAATGATGAGCATTATGGATTCTCAATATTTTGGGGAGTCATTTTGAATTTAAGGCAAATGTTTTGAGCACTCTTGCATAAGAACGGACAGAAGAGGGAATGGATTCATCTGATCACAAAATGGCTGCAATGCTGGATTTGGCTAATACATAAAGCAACCCTTAACAGAAGACAAAATGATAGAATTTCTTTCTGGTCCCCTCTGAAAATGCTCTCAACAACCTTGTTATATAGGGGTTTTTTTCTGGGCTAATGGATACCCCTCCAAACAAACCCTGGCTGGCCCTCAGCTAGTCATTATTTTTTTTTATTTACGAATACCCCAGGGACAAATTTAGAATCCCAAGGAATTATGCTAATCAAACTTGATGCTGGAGAATTGTATTTTACAGCAGACCAACATCTCATTTCATTTCTCTTTAATGAAAAGAATATTTAAAATCTTAAAATGAAAAAGGGATGGACAGTGCCCAAAGGAGATGTTTATGGCTCTTTGGGGTCTACCAGTACAGTATTAACTACTTCTAATATACATCACTCTTCAAAAAGTACAGAATATACACATTTATGTATACATGTATACATAGAAATACACATGTATAGCGTCATTAAGGAAGAATTTTTCCAATGACAGACTTGGTTTGTTTAGATTTTAGTTTTTTGAAGATTGCATTTTATTCTAGACTGCTTTTATTTTCAGATTTTGGTGTTATTTTTTTGTTGTCTTGCTAACCTCCAGATTGAGGATCAGAAAATGCGAGTTACATAAATTAACTGAGTATATTAATGAATAAGAGAGGTAGCCCAAAATAAAGCGATTAATCCCTGGATTATTCTGTCAGGCAAGCTTCTTTTAAGATTGAATATTAGTCAGAAAAAGTGTCTTTTCCAGCACTTGCTATTGGTTTCTTTAACGAGATGTTCCAGGAATTGAACCTGAGACCCTTAATAGGAGGTCATGTATTCTACCATAGGACTAAGATAACCAGATCATAAATAAATTCCTTTTCCTTGTTGACTAAGTCATAAAGATTCTGTTTATATCTGGGCAAGAAGCAAAGGGAGCAAATTACATTATCTGTGTCATGATATCCTGTGGAAATGACAGAAATATTGTAACTTGTGTGATGCTAGCTACCAGTACATAATTCAGCCCATTCGTGTGAAGCCATCATGATACCATGATATCCTTGTGGCTTCTACCAGGAATCTAGGTGTTCCTAGGGCCCTGTGCTCTGAAAAGCATGGAAAAGTTTATTTTTCCTTGTTATTACAAAGGGTTCAACATAAGACATCCAGCAGCTGCCTAAAAGCTACATTTTAAAAACCCACATTTTTAGAAAACAGTGTGGTATTTGATGCTATGTGGTTTTGAGTTTTCATGGAGGGAACTGTTTATGGTCCCCTTGTAATTGGATTTGTTTTTATTGTAGCTTTAAAGTGATGGATTGCTGGTTTTATTTTTAATTGGATTTCATTGTCACAGAGTTTTTATCAGTTGTGAGTCCCCTTGAGCATAATAAATGCACAGTAGAAATTATATAAATGAATAATACATCTGCTATGATCTTCAGTGGGAATAGTGCTCCCATCTGCCCTAGTATAGATTTGTGGCTCGGTTTTATACTAGAGGCAGGCACCCATTGCACTACAGAGACACTGAAGACTGATAGGATCACTGGGTCTATTTACTAAATAATTATTTTTTCTAAATAATGGGAAAAAATGCATGACTGCCATGATACTAACTGTGCTGAAAAGCTGGTAACGATATAAATTATGGGTGCTGGGGAGCTTTGCTATTTCTTGGCTGTTGGCTCTAGGAATTTTCTTACTATGTTTGAAACATCACACCTGCCTTTGAGATAGATGTACTGCAGGGTGTCAAACTTGCCACCCACAGGCTGGATATATCACATGCTGGCCACGCCCACTCCCGGTTTAGCGAAGGGGGGGGAAGTTGCGATATGTCACGTGACGACAATGTGACACCGTGAGTTTGATACCCCTGATGTACTGGAACGGGATTGTATGATGCAAGAGTAGGGTGACCATATTTTGATTTCCAAAAAAGAGGACAATCGGAAAAAAAAATTCGAAAAAAAAATAAAAAAAATAA
>JAEANM010025826.1:0-10867 GCA_017656035.1 Myanophis thanlyinensis
TGTCTGTGTGTACACATACATACACACTCTACTTGTGTTGTTCAGACATATTCCTTTATCCTGTTCTGCTTTCTATAAAAAATACAAGGTTTTTTAACATTGAGGTTACTTTTATTTCTGGCTCATATTACAGCATTGCAATTGCAGATTAACATATTATAGGGTCAACTTTGGACAACCAAATTTAAAATGAGTGAATTATCAGAGACCCAGGTATTGCATGACAGGGTAAGCTCCCATTCTTGCTCCAGGTTCTGCCAACCTAGCAGGCAGATAAATAGTACCACTTCAGTGTATTAGGAAAACAAATTACTGATAGAATCATGTGAATGTCATCTTCACTTCAGCAATATATGTTATATATCTTTATAAAAAGAAAATATTTGGAGCCCTTATTTTAGTTTAGAAACTGAAGTGCATCTACCTTTGAGGATTAGTGAAGATTAATGCTATATGAAAGACTGGGAAAATATAAATGAAATGGATCCCTTCTATTATAGTATATTGCATATAGCAAGTAGATAAATTTTAAATAAAATAAAATAAATAAATAAATACATAATACCACTTCAGTGAGAAGGTAACAGCATCCTGTGCATCTCAACATATAATCATGCTGGCCATATGATCATGGAAACACCTTCAGATAATACTGGATCCCTCAGCTAGAAAATGAAGATGAGCACTGCCCCTTTGAGTTAGGACATGACTGGACAGGGAAACATTTACCTTTTTAGGAAGAACTAAGCAGTGGATGCAGCCCATTGATAGCTTTTCCATTACAAACAGTGAACCTCCTTGGCCATCTCTGAACCTCATAAAAGGGGAGAATCCATGTTCAGTTTCCCATAAGACTGCTTTTTATATGAAATGGTATGTAGGAATGACCTTATTTTATCCATTGCTGGTTACAAAGTCATTGGAATTTCATAAAATGTTTATTGAATAATGCAGCATGGGTTGAAATTTGCTACTATAACTTTGACAGGCTTGCAAGATTAGAAATGCAATATCTTAATCTAAATTATTGTCTTCAAACAAACTTTCCTCTTCAGAAAGGATAAATAAACAAACTTTCCTCTTCAGAAAGGATAAATAATTATTGTCAATCCTAGATACTTTAAGGTCTATGACAGGTTACAATAGATGCCTTCAGACTGAACTCAGATCACATCTTGTAACATACCTGCTAAGAGAACCTTTTGACCTTGAAGACAGTGTATATTATCAAATTTACCCTGCAAGTCCAACATATCTTGCACAGAATCTTAGCAAACAAACTAAACAAACTTATAAGCTTTATTGCAAAAGTATAATATATGCTTAATAAAAGCAGTTTCAACTGCAAATCAATTCCTACTTAAATGATTAAAAGCTTAGGTGAGGTTACTTTGCTGCAGAAATGGAAATCAGAGTGTTAAACTGGAGGCAAATTAAATCAATATATAATTGTCTGGGATGGGAAAAAAGACTTTTTTTGCTATGCTAAGGTCTGATGAACAAGTAGAGAAGGAAGACTGCTACACAAGCAATGAAACTTTCAGAGATAAGCTTCTAGTCTGGATTTCTAGTCTAGATGAATCTTTCTAGACAATTTTTAATCAAAATATTTTATATTGATTGTTAGTAATCATGAAACAATTGATTTTACTACAGAATCCTTGCCCAGTATCCTTGTGCATTTTTTTAAAGGTAAAGGAATTCATATTAAGATTAAGAGACATATATCTGTAGCATGCTTGGAGCCAAGGTTCATTCTGTAATACAGATACTTCATTCCATGAAATTAAAAAAAAATCTGAGCACATGCAAATTATATTTTATAGTAATCATCTTTGTAATAATATACCCAATCCAGGTATATAATGTTTTTAAAGTGTATCTCTTGTTAGAAAAAGTAATTGTCTAACTTCACTCTGCCCTAATCAGAGTATTGTATGCATTTCTGAGCACCATTGTTCAAAAAAAAAAAAAAAAGCAATGAGAAATCAGAAGTTTAGAGAAAGGCTACCAAGAAAGTGAAGGTCCTGAAAGTAAGTCTCATGAAGAACAAATGTGGGCTTGTTTAGCCTCAATAAAATATTACTTAGAGGTCATTTGATAACAGTCTTCAGATATCTACAGGATTGTTTAGTAGAGGGAGGGGGAGTGGGCTTATTCTTTTTTGTTCCAGAAAGCAGGGACAAAATTAAATTAATAGTGAGGCCTGCATTCAGCAAATGATTGGAGTGAGTGGTAAGAGTGAGTGGTGGAATTCAATTTTTTTTTTGCTAACGGTTCTGTGGGTGTAGCTGGGGAAGTTCCTGTGACTGGGTGGACAGTTTCTGTAAACAACACCAGAATGTATTTTTCCTGCCTTCCTTACAGGATTAACCCTCTAAAGTTGAAAAACAAAACAAAACAAAAGGAGATTTCTTCTAACAACCGGTTCTCTGAACTGCTTGGAAAATTTACTACCGATTCTAGCAAACCTACTAGAACCTGCTAAATTTTACGTCTGCCTAAGATCCCTTCCTTCCCTTCCAAGTCTATAGATTCCATTATGGTTTTCTTGGATGGTCTTAGCACTCAGATTCAACATTAAAGATTTGAATTTCAAACACAGCTAATATGCAGAGCCATTCCAAATTTGTTTATTTATATATTTACTTATTTACTAGGTCTTATGTATTTACATAAACAAAGGGTGTTTTCCATTGATTCCTTACTGTAAGAAAGTCAACAAATCAAAATGATTGATGTGATAAATTACATTTAAATTTACAAAATGTAAATCTGCACCCACAGAATGATCGAGCTAGCATGGTACGCCCCAATCTGATTTTGGAAAATATGGTGTCTTAAAGAAGGGGATTTAAAACTGAGAAGTCTGCAAATGACAAAGAGAAAGCCTATGCTTCTCAATCTTACTGGATAGCAGAGACCATTGAGATAAAATAATCCCATAGATTTCCTAGTTGTAAACCATGTGAGGGCTTTTAAAAGTGACAACCAGCACCTTGAATTACATTCATAAGCAAACAGGTGACCAGTACAGTTCTCAGAGTAGAAGTAACTCTAAAAAAAAGTATACCAAGATTTTTTTTTCTTTGTCAAAATTCATTCTGAGTAATGACATGACAGCAATTGGATATAAAATACAATGTGATCACAAAACACAAAGACAACCCTGACACATTAAACCAAATTAGTATTAACATTTGAACCTAATTACTTTTCGAATGTTTTAAGCATAAAATTACACTCCAATTTCAAATAAGCAACTTATTGTTAATTCATTGCATTCATCTGTGCTTTTGTATTTTTAATTTGTATTGTGGAAAAGAGCAGTTAAAGTGTAGGACTACTGCCAATTGTAATATAATGGTTCTCACACTTTGGGGACTTCATTAGTTGTATGACTCACTCCATGAAACCACACTGAGACCTTGAAGAAAAGACCAAAAGTGATGAAGAGGTTTTTTTTTTTTTCTGGTATTTCTTCATTGCCAGATTTTAGTAGAGGTGTCACAACAACATTGTCATTAGATGTTTCAGATGAAAATAGTTTCATAAACATCTAGCAGCCTGGTACAGTTTTAGTTTGCTTGTTTGGATACCTTTCAGAATCTGTTAGTTTGATTATAGTCTTTAATTTTACATTAAACACTAAAAATGGCAGTGGGGTTTATTGGATGCATGGCTGTGCATAAGCAATTGGATATCCTGAAGAAATTTGGGACTGTTTTCACCACAGTTTGTCTGTTCCTCTTTCATCATAAAAGGATGCTTCATAACCAATGATGATAGGATAGCATAGACACCAGCGAGAGAATAGCTTCCTTTCCCTTCTGCTACTTGGGGAAGGATTAGAATAATTGGAGATAGTTGAGGGAATTCACAATGTAGAAGCATTGCTGTATGATTTGTTATGTGTTGAATAGCAGTGGTATAGATCACACTAACTCCTACAAACTAAGCTTTAAATTGTTAAGTGTGAGTGTTCCTTAGCAACCAGGAAGGATAGCCAATCAAATGTAGGTCCAAACTGTTAATTAACTATAGAGGTTTCTCCTGTTAGGAAGCTGCTCTGCACTGTTTTTTGTTTGTTTAAAGGCTGTTTGTTTCAGCAGCAGCCTTTAGGATTAATTTGTAGAGGCTGAAGTTTATTTATTCAAGACAGTCACATCTGCTAATAGTAAGTAACCTTTTAGTAAGTTATTTGAAGTAAAATGGTCCTTACTTTCAGAGCAAATGCCATAAACATCTCCTAAGAGAGCAGTCAAGATTTTAAAATTACCCAAATATACATAAAACAAAGTCCATTAGAATTGGGATGATGATAATGATAATTATTCATAATTATAATTATAATTGTTGTTGATATCATTGTACCAGGAGATGCCAGAGTTGAAGTAAAAGACAAGGGAAAAATCATGAAATATTGCAACCTAGCCATCGAAACTACACGATCATGGATGAAATATGTAATAATGATTCCCATTATCATTGGGACATGTGGCACCATGTCCAAGAATTTTGCAAAATACATGAAAAAGTTGCAGCTTCCTGCTGTAGCACCAGCGGAGCTGCAAAAGACTGCACTACTCATAACAATATACATTTTTAAAAGATAACTTGGTTGATACCTAGGATGTTGGCAGCAACCCGTATCAACCATCAGAGCCAGTCATTGATATTTGTGATACATTTTTAAATGTTCAGTTGACTGATAATTATAATTATTATATTATAATAATAACAATAAATAATGACAAAATTGTCTGGATAGTGGATTTGGCAGTACCAGGAGACAGGAGAGAGGAGAAAGAATTGGAAAAAAAAATCACAAAATACAAAGAACTGCAAATAGAAGTAGAACACCTATGGTAAAAGAAAGCAAAGAATACAAAGAGTGATAGGCATCATGGGTGCAATTCCAAAACATCAGGAGCCCTGCTATTGACATTAATAAAATCCCATTAGTTAATTGCCAAAGGCAACTTTATTTGGAACAACTTACATCCTGCAACAATAGTTTTAACACCATCAAACAATAACATTTGCCTATCCAATCTTTGGGTAGGACTCAATAGATTATATAAAAATGCCAAATCTAGTCTAAACCTCTGATTCTTGATGAACTACAATAATACTTAAATCAATATATTACAAGCATAGCATCTGTATGACTAACACTTTCAAAAGAAGTAAAATTGTTGATAGAACACATTAAATGATCCTTGGTTTCCATCTTTCCATAGCCTTTTCCCTCTTCTTCCTGATCCATCTTCCTTCTTGCCTACATTGACTTATATGTCAGTGTTGCAATTTGTAGTCATATTTTATCCAAAAAGAGGGCAATATGATGGAACTATTCATTAGTATGTACAATGTATGTATTAAATTTGAATGGCCGCCCATCTCAATTGCAGCTAAAATGAAAAAAATAAAAAATATTCAGATAAAACTATTAATAACATAAAATAGGAGTCAGCAACAACTCATAACAACATTCATATTGATTTGGTAAAGGTTCCCTCACAATACCAAGGCCTCAGCCTCAATGGCAAAAAGTCAGAGGATCTGAGCATCTGATCTCCAGAGGTGTTTCAGAGGGTGGACACCATGACAGAAAATGCTCCCTTCCTGGGTCCTCTCAGATGACAATCCCTTGTGAATGGAAGCTAGATTATCTCTCTCCTTCCTCTAACATTCTATTTTGATAAAAGAAAAATTGTAGTTTCTATACTAATGTCTCGAACAATTGTGCTCAGGTTCAATAGGTACACAAAATGTTTATCCATTCTGGTCCAATTAGAGTTTAATTTCTAGTCCATATTATTTATCTATTCATCTATGTTGTTTTGTCATTAATGAAGCATTTTTTACTCTCACTGATACTCTACTCAAAATTTTATGCAAAGTTTTTTTTCTTGCAAAATACATATTTACTTTACAATACATTTGAACCACCATTTCTATTTCTTTAACTAATGAAACCCACAAAACAACCTTTGAAGTGCTTTTTAGCTCATTTTCTCTCTGTATAGCCCAAGAGGAACAGGTCATATAATTTGTATTTAAATTAAGGGAAACTAAATTCTCAAATATTCTTACATAAAATATTATGAAATATGGACTGTAAATTCTAAATTAATATGTTTAACCATTTGTTGCTTTTATCATGTACTGTGTTGTTTCTTTTTCATATGTTTCTAGTAATTTTTCACCTTATTCTAAGAGCATGTTATATTCAGAATAAATATAATTTCCTGATTTGATTCTCACAATCAAAATTAGAAATGACATTTTACATTAGCCAAATTACTCTGCTGTTTGTGCTGTTGGTTAATACACAGTATTTTGCAATATTCATCCATTCTTCCTTTAAATATAGAACAATAAAACAGAAACTTGAAACCTACGTAAGAAGCTATTGGTGATCTTATTTATATTTTTGGCATGTCCTATTTAAATCCCCACCCATAGCAGGAAACAGCCTTCACTTGAATTGGGTTGCCCCAAATTAGTTTATTATTTATTTATGGCACATTTTTACATGTATCCCCATTTCAACATTTTGAGCAGTAAGGTTTTAATTCATAAAGTTATAATTCAAAATGATCCAATATAATTCAAAAACTCAATGATAATCACTTACTCATGCAATAAAAAGCCTAAAACCAAATATAACAGAAATTTATTCCCAACACTTGGTTAAGAAAGCACCATCGCTAATGCCTTCCTAAAAACTAATGACATAGGTTTGTTCTTGGGCTCAGAAAGCACAGGATCATGACTGGTACCAAGATTTGCTTGCATGTCTTACCTCAACATCACAATAAGGAAGACCTCAAAGCACTCCCTCTTCAATAAACAAAAACGAAGGATGGGTTATCATATAGGCAAGCAATTGAATTTATTTTCTATTGCCCCAGAAGTCAGGACCAGAATCAATGGGTTAAAACTATAAAGTAGCAATTTGAGACTATGCATCAGAAGGAATTTCATAATTGTACAAACATTCAGGTAGTGGGACACGCTATCATATAAGATTTCCATTGCACATCTTGAAACAGAGATTGGATCTTCTTTAGTCAGAGAGCCTATAGGAGATGCAACACTTAATATGTGTTGGATTAGAATACCTTTAGCATCCCTCCTAACTCTATTTGGAGAAAGCAGATACTGAAAACCCAAGATACAAAAGGCTTTGTTACTTACAACCAGTACTTTGAATTGTACTTGGAAATACATTGGAAGCCAGTACATTACTTGTAATATAGTATGAAGTGGCTCTCACACAGTAGCATGCATGTTTCCACAACCCATTCTTGGATAAGACATCACCAGGACATCTCAAGGCTATGATCCAAACTAAGAAATATCCCAAAAGGTAGTAGTGGCCAATCACTGTCATTCTGTTGTCAAGAAAATGGCCACAAAGTCATCAGGAGTTGGGGTTCACTTGAAGAAGTTACCCTTTGGCCTGGAAGAATAATTGTTCTTTCCTGGAAGCACTGGGGAATAATGATGGGGAATTCCTTCTACTGGTTAACAATAGAAAGTGTCTTCACATACTGTGTCATGATATGGTATGCTGGCTTAACAACTGCAGACAAGAAGGCACTACAGAGGGTAATAAGCACAGCACAAAAAATCATGGGCTGCCCCATAACTCCACAGGAGGAAATTGCCAGGTCCTGCTGTCTCAACAGAGTGAGAAAAATCCTCAGGGATGACTCTCACCCTGGACAGAACTTCTTCATACTTCTACCATGGGGCAAGAGATGCAGAAGCATAGCCAGCCGGACAAATAGACTGAAAAATAACTTCTATCCATGGGCCGTCCGACTTCTAAATGCCACATAACACCACGACTAGACTTGATACAATAGACTCACAGTGACAGTGCAATGTGCAATATGTACATACCGATGGAATAATGTATGTATATACATATATATGTGGAAATGTGTGCCTAGCCCTGGTATTTCCTGGGGTTCGGGATTTGTTTATAAGTCTGGAGATGTATTCTGTGTTTGAATGAATTCTGTGTTTCTGTGCTTTGTGTGATTGTACCGATGGAGGTTCATTCAATTTCACTGCACACATGTAACTTCTCCTGGCCTGGAGCAGCTCCCTCTGGGGTTCATTATTTGTAGAGGGAACATTTTTCCTAGATGGGATGCTTGGAGCTCTCTGAGCTTGGTTGTTTTCTTGCAGATATTTCGTTGCCAAATTAGAACTCGTTTGTGCTAAGACTGATGGTGTTACCTAGGTGGGTAATGAAACATCTGCAAGAAAACAGCCAATCAGAGAATACCAAGGACCCCACAATTCAACCCTGAGCCTCAAACTTTCTCTTCTATCTTCTCACTGTTTCTTGGACTCTCTTATAAAGCAACAGCAGGTGTAATGGTATAATGGGAATGACAAGAGGAAGTCCCACAGTGTGGACAATGGTCTGATAAATATAATTGGAGTCCAAAAGACAAGGGGTGGTAAAAACATCTCTGAAGGGACCCTTCCTAGTTTTCAGGAAAGGAAAAGTGAGGGGTGGGGCAGTACTTTCAGACCTGCAAGATTTTGTAATAATAACTTTACTAAAGAAAAAAATAGAGCTAGAATTCCTGGCTGTGCTGCTTGTTCTCATCTTTACTGTCCTGAAAACTAGGAAGGGGTGGTGGAATTCATTTTTTTTTACTACCAGTTCTATGGGCTTAGCTGGGAGGGTCATGTGACTGAGTGGCCAGTTTCTGTAAGCAGGGCAATAGAGATTAGGTTAGAGACAACCCCAGAATGTTTTTTTCCTGCCTTC
Organism: Myanophis thanlyinensis; assembly: GCA_017656035.1. Lineage (NCBI taxonomy): Eukaryota > Metazoa > Chordata > Lepidosauria > Squamata > Homalopsidae > Myanophis > Myanophis thanlyinensis. The sequence goes on from JAEANM010025826.1 coordinate 8,804, forward strand.
CTTAGAGGATTAACCCTGTAAAGTGGAAAAACAAAACAAAAGGAGATTTCTTCTAACAACCGGTTCTCCCAACTGCTTAGAAAATTTACTACTGATTCTAGCAAACCTGCTAGAATCTGCTGAATTTTACCTCTGGGAGGGTCCCTTCGTCATTGATACTTTCCATACTGTTCCTTGATCAGACTCAAATTTTGTCTATCCAGGCATCTTCAAGTTCAAACCTTTATTATCAATGCATAACATGTGTACGTACAATGAAAGCCTCCATTGGTGCAACCACACAAGAACACATAATACATCTCAAGACTTATAAAAAAATATCCCTAAACCCAAGTAAATGATGGGGCTAGGCACACCTTTGCACACACACACACATTATTTCACCAGTATGTACATATTGCACCGTTGCACTGGCACTGTAAGTCTGTACTCCTGTCTCTCAAGATTACACCAGGGACTCCCACATCTGGACCCCCAGATACCTCTTGATCCTTGAACCTCCTCCCACATAGGACTCTGCCAGATTTGGCCTGTGGGTTTCGGAAGATCAACTGGGTGATACCAATTTTTTCAAAAATCTGCAGGAAACCAGGATGAAGGCCCAGCTCTAGTCGGCAACAGCAAAACTGCTAGAGGCAATGTGTCTCCAGAAGGGTAAACAAAAGGGAGGATGGGTTGCTGATGGGGCAGAATGACAGCTCTGGAATGTTGCTGACCAGGAGCCTTTGATGGCGGAATGCTCTCCTGCCATTAATAAAACCGAGATTCAGCGAAAAAAGGAATATTCTTGATTGGATCAAAATGGCTCTCTTCAGCCTGCATTCTAGTCCAGTTTTGAGGCTTTCTAAATAAGCAAGCCCTGAAGGCAACCTCTTTTTTTTTGTATCATCTGAGGTAGACTGCCTCTGAATATTGAAGTGCTGTTTAACTATGCAAGTGGTCCTCGACTTACAACTTTTACTTAGTGACTGTACAAAGTTATACCAGTATTGGAAAAAATGACGCAGGGCCATTTTTCACGTTTATGACTGCTGCAGCTTCCCCATGGTGACATGGTCAAAATCGGGATGCTTGGCAACTGATTCATATTTAAAACAATTGCAGTGTCCCGGGGTCATGCAATCACTTTTTGTGGCCTTCTGACAGGCAAAGTCAATGGAGAAGCCAGATTTACTTAAACAACTGTGTTACTAACTTAAGAAATGCAGTGGTTCACTTAACGGCAGTGGCAAGAAATGGGCAAAATTCATTTAACAATGGTTTTGTTTAGCAATAGACATTTTGGGCTCAGTTGTGGTCCAAAATCGAGGACCAGAATTGTACTGTTGGACCTGTGAAAGGAAGACACCTTCTTTATTGACCCACAAGTTGCTCTGAGATTTTTTTCCCCAGCTAAGGACCAAGCTATATGTTATTATTATTTATTTCTAAAATGTTCTCCTCACAACACCTACCCTATGATGTTGGTTGGAAAAGCAGGGCAGGGAAGACCTTGACTGATGCAGTGTTTTTCAACCTTGGCAGCTTGAAGGTACATGGACTTCAATGTCACCATGGCTGGGGCATTCTGGGAAATGAAGTTCTATCTTAAATTTGTTAAACTTAAGACCAGTAATCCATTGAGATTCCATGGTGGATGGGATCTTGAACCTGGATTTTCTAGGCCTCAACCAACCTTCATTCCTCTACACTATGCTGGTTAAAAGAAGAAACTCTCTCCGTACCTTGCTCTGTGGGGATCCAGGCATTACCTTGATTTTTTTTTCAATCAGTTCATCATATTGTGACATAATGTAGTTTATTTCCTGGATAGATTACATAAAATGAACACAGTAATTGGTCTTTTTAAGCCTAGGTTTATGGTGGAACTGTGTTATAAGTTTATATCCAACGTCTGTGGGGGCTAGTGTCCTTAATTAATTCAGACAAAGCCCCAGAAAATGCATTTCCATACTAAACTAATCTCTCAGCCCCTGATCCCCTAATCCAGGGGTGGGCAATTATGGCTCCTTCATGACTCGTGGACTTCAACTCCCAGAATTCCTGAGCCAGAATGGCTGGCTC
>JAEANM010025827.1:0-10867 GCA_017656035.1 Myanophis thanlyinensis
TCTATCTATCTATCTATCTATCTATCTATCATGTCTGTCATCATCTATCATGTCTATCATCTATCATGTCTGTTTATCATCTGTCTATCATGTCTATCATTATTATCTGTCTATCATCTTTCTATCTATCCTCTGTATATCATGTTTATCACGTCTGTCTATCATCTATCTGTCTGTCTATCTAATCTACATATTGCTGCCTATTCATCCATGGAGACTCATGGGGCGGCTTACAGAATACAAAACCACGTTTAAAACAATAAAACCAATAATAAAAAAAAAGAATCAAATTACACCCGGCCCTCCAGCGCTGGAGGGAGGTTGCAAAAACTTTTGCCAGGGGGGAAAAAAAACTTTGCAGGCTTCCTCTCCAGCCTTGGATTCAATTCGCATGCAAAAACCGGGACCATTTTCATTGAATTATTTATAGGCATTTAAATTTCCCAGGAAGGGGGCTGGGACTGCACGGCGTGGGAAAGAGTCGGATTTATTATTAATTATTAATTGTTATTATTTTAAATGCATTATTTTGTGGACGCTGGAAAAACATGCTTTTGGACCCTCCTCGCCCCACTCCAGACCCAGATAAAAAGAAAAAGAGAAAGAGAAAGGAGCGCTTGCTTTTCCCTTCCCCCCCCCTTCATTTCTTAATGGTTTCTTCTATTCTTCCCTTGCCAGGCGCTTACCCAGAAAAAGGGCTCTCTCTTCGCCTCTTCCCCCCCCACCCCCCCACGGTCCGGACAGATGGAATGCTCCGCGCGCGCGCGCCCCCACTCACCTTCCTCGCGGCTGCGACCCCCACCCCGCCCGCCAGCCCTCACGCGCACACCTGTGGGGCGTCGTCACCGAAGAGTGAGAGAGAGAGAGAGAGAGAGGCGGAAAGCGCACGCGCCCCAATCCTTCAGCCATTCCCTCGCGGCCGCCTCGTTTAAATCTCCGCGTCTCAATGCCATGGCGAAGCCGCGCCCTTTTCGGGATTCACGGCCACGGCCACGCCCCCTTCTGCGGTCTGGCCCGATGCCCGCTCCCAAGATGGCAGCGCTGACGTCATTTCACCCTGTCTACCTCAGACGTCTCTTGCCCTTCTTCGTTGTTATTGTTGGCACGTGGCTGCCTGGTTAACCACAAATCTGTGGTTTTATTTTTCCTCGGCATCCTGTCTTTAATAAAGCAAGGAGCCCAGAATCTAATCCAAATGATTTTAATTCCCTATCTGCCTTAAATTTTGGAGCATAAATGATTCTTTGTTCATTTCAGCCACCCCATGTCCCATGTGTTTTTTGCAAAGCACTCCATGTCCCATGTGTTTTTTTGCAAAGCACCCCGTCTTCCATGTGTTTTCTAGTGCACGGCCTGCATATAAAACCATTGCAAAGAGCTAAAAATAAACGGATTGCTGCTTGAAGCCCACAAGAACATAATAATAGTTCTCTGGTCACTCATTAACCAGATAAGACAGATTTATGGCTCTTTAATGTGCCCTAAGCCTTCAGCGGTTGCAACATCTGGAGTCTAGCTGGAAGTGTACACAGACCCTGCCTGTCTGAAAACCTTTGGCCTATTTTCCGTGGCAATCCAGACATGCAGATTGGCAGAGACGTATACGTTTGAATGGCGTGTTTGGAAAAGTTTTCTTTCTTTCTTTATTTAATTTCTATACCGCCCCCCTCTCCCGAAGGACTCGGGGCGGTGTACAGCCCTCTAAAAGAAATACGACATAGATGACAGTTAAAAACAAATTAAAATTAACTAATTTAGGTGGCCGATCAAACTAAAAACCTGATATAAAAGGTTAGACATTTAAAAAAGTTAGAAATTACAAATTTAAAAAAAACTGATTTAAAAATAATTTAAAACCCCCAGCCAATAGCACTTAGGACAGACAAGGTTGGAACAAGGTTAAAAAAGAAAAGTCACCGAAGAGAGATTTAAGGGAAAGCTGTTTGAAAACCTCCAAATGCATGTGTTTCGGGGTTGAATTAAAACATTTGTTTTATTTTTATTTATTTATTGTTACGTACCATCGGATGCAGCTGTTCCTATTGAAAAAAAGATATTGCTGAAATGCCTCCTTCGTCAGCGAGGGTTTAATTTGCCACAAATGCCACAGTCAGAGCATCGCTTTCATTTCCCTTAGGATCTTTTTCCACTTCATTTAAAAAAAAAAAATACTATTTCTAAAATTCTATTTTATACAAAATAGAAAAGGAGCAAAAAAAAAATTAACAGACAGAACGGACAAGAAAACACAAGTGATGAATAAAATTTGATTTGATTTGATTTGATACGTGAATTAAAAAGGACAAAAAACAAAACCTATTTTGTCAGTGTTCAACGAGGAGGGATAATGTGTGTTTTGGCTTTTTTTTTTTAAATTAAATTTTTGAATTTTCGCTATAGGTAGAAAGCGCAACAATTTCCATGTCTGTATAAACTGTATTGTCTGTTTACGGCCCTTTTGTCCACTTTGTTAGGATTTTTTTGTTTTTTGTTTTTTTTACATTGAATGCGTCTTGTAAATCACTGAATTTTCTCACAGGAAAAATAATATTGCTGTTATAGTAATATTGCAATGTTACTATAAACCAGTTTTTCTCAACCTTGGCAACTTTTAGTTGTTTGGACTGCAACTCCCAGAATTCCCTTAGTCAGTAAAGCTGGCTGGGGATTTCTGGGAGTTGAAGTCCAAACATCTTAAAGCCGCCAAGGTTGAGAAACACTCCTATAAACTCTAGCCTAGTTCTTTGAGGGGGAAAAAATCAATAGGGACATATTGCTGTTATTATTTATTTAAATGTATCGTTCTCTCAGTTCCTGTGGTCTCTATGTAGGAAATTCTGCTACTAATTATAGATTTAGGGGGGAAAAAAAATCTTTAGGGTCGCTCTTGAGGAAGGCTCCTATACCTCCCCCCCCCCCCAAACGATGCATCTCTTCACTTTTTTCCATCTCTACGGCTCTAGCTTCCTGTTTCACGGCCCATTTTCAAAAATGGCCGAGCGAACCACTTCCGCCCCGAAGCTGCCATTGCCAATCAGCGGAAAGCTTTCTTAAAAGGCACGCCCTCCATTTTCCGCTCTTCTGCGCCGGCTCGGGAGGAAAAAAATATATATATAGATTTATCCGGGGCGCATGCGCGTGGGCGTGCTGCTTTTTGGGGGGCACCAGAGTGGGCTCCTTCAGGGGCGACGATGGCGGCGGGGTGCCGGGGGGGCTGTTGCTGCTGCTGTGGGGAAAGGGAGAGCCGCACCCCGGAGGAGCTGGTGAGGGGTGGACTGGGAGGGGCTTTCCTTGTTGGACCCCCCCTCTTTTCAGCAGATTTGGGGGTGGAGGGGGTGGGCGTGTTACATTTGCATATGCAAATTAGGCTGGATGTGGTAGCAATTTATATTTTTTTTTACTGTTACCTCATGGCAAAGCGAAGAGGCTGCCTCTGAGCATGTACAGAGTTCATTGTTTGAACCAAGAGGTTGAACATTCAAAAAAGGGCTGCCCATTTTCTGAGGGGTTGGAAGGGGAGGAGAAATAATAATAATAATAATGTGACACATTTTTAAATGTTCAGTTGACTGAGTTTCAGGTTAATGAATAAAGTGTATAATAATAATAATTGTAATTATAATTATAATGTCGATACCTAGAATGCTGGCAGCAACCGGTATCGACCGTCAGTGCCAGTCAATAATGTGACACATTTTTAAATGTTCAGTTGACTGAGTTTCATGTTTAATAAATAAAGTGTATATAATGATACATTTACAATGGTGGAAGGTTTCATTTTGACACACAATTGTAATTTTCTGTAATTTTCACATTATATTTCAATTCATTAAACCATTTTATCTTATATTGTAGGTGGTGGTTGTATCATTTTTTAGTTCCAATCTTTAGAATAACTTCCAGTGGTACTAAACTTTTATCCACTGTAATTTTTATGGCTGGTGAAGCCCATGCAATCATTTTGTACAATTTGCTATTAAACCATGTGCCATTACCTTTCTAACTAGAAAAATTCTACATAGGAGAGAACCACTCTATGGGAACCACTATTAAAACATATAAACTTTTATTCATTAACACCCTCTTGTCTCCCAAAAACCTTTTGTTATTACTTTAGCAGGGGTTATTTAGAGGAGGTTGGTTTTAATTTACTGCACCATTCAAGCCCATAAAATTCAGTGTGCATGACACAAATGAATGTAAATGTATACTAACAAACATACTTTTTCTTTTCTTGGGCAAAGGCTGAGAAGTTCACATTGGATTGAGTATGACTTCACAGAAATTAATCTGTAAGGCAATTTGCTGAACAGCTCCCTACGGAAGAAACTTGTTGACTTTGGCTGTGTTTACTTTTCCTAAAAACAAATTCAACCTCCCAGACCGGCTGGCTCTTGAAATTCACTTGAGAGATGGGGTGGGGAGTTTAACTCCCCCCACAAATGCCCCAGGTTCTATCAGCATTTCCCCCACCCTTAACATTTTAAGGAGGGCCTTTGTGCTCCCTATAGTGGCTTGAGGATAATCTGTAGAGTCAAGATAATTCTCAGTCAATAGAGGAGTCTGCAGAGTTTTTCACTTCGCTCAGCGAAGAGAATGAAAGAATCTGTCAGAACATCAGAAATTACATTCCTATCCTTGGTGGATTTTAATGCAGTAAGATTATTTATACTAGTAAGAGAGAAAGAATTTTTCCTGCATTTATTTCTATCAGTTCTCATTCAATCTGATGAAAGAGAAATTGTTTCTGATATTCTTTTAGTTGAGGAGAAGATTTCAGAAAAATTATCATATGTCTATGGAGATTCTCAATCATCCAGGTCATGGTTGTCTCAAAAGTGCTTTTCAAAAGACAACTGGACTTTTTGAGTTTTTTCCTTTTTTTTTTTCAAGAAAAAAAAACAAGAAATTCCAGTTATCTTCAGAAAAGCACCTTTGGGACAATCAGGGATATGATATTCTCCTCTTATATTTATTTAGTGATGAGGCAGATTAGAGTATCTAGAAGAGTCATTTCTTTCATTGTACATTTCTCTGTTCAGCCTTCATTATTTCCCATATTTCACTTAAATTGAAAGAGAAAACAACATGAGCAAACTCTTCCCATTGTTGCTTTTTAAAATAGTGTACTCCTGTAAAGGTGATGTTGTTTAGAAATTCCCTTGGAATTTTCCCCTGGAAAAAGATTGGGAAATCATCCAGTTTTTTTGTCCGTTGTTCTGTAATGATTAAGGTTAATTTAGACTGGGAATATCTGTGTGTTTTCATTGTTTCTCAGCCCAAGCAACCTAACAGGAAAGTTGTTACAGATTGTTAATAAAGAGAGACAGTTTTATAAACTGCCTTGATAGCTTCGTTTCTATTACAACCTAGTCCTAAGCATATTTCTCTTAAAGTAAGTTTAACAGACCTTCCTGCTGCGGTTAGGTTTACAGAGTTAACATACAATCAACACAAATTTGGAGGGCATATTGTAGCCACTTTTTTTTAATACATTACATTTTCTGGACTGAATTTAACCTCAGTTGGTGTGTGAGAAACCAAATTTCAAAAGCAGAGGATAAGGCCAAACCAAAATCCAATCTGATTTATCTTTAATTATAACTACAGTATATATAGATAATATTACTTTTCAGTCTTATCCTTAATAATTTTCTTCTCTAGCTGTTTAAAAATTACAATTTTGTGATTGCTGTTGGACCTTTATATGGACAACTTCTAAAGTTTTTGAAGAATACAAATGCTACCGTGCCTTCAGGGTTGTCCTGGGATGAAATGTCCCTGATTAGGATAAAATAACTAAGATTTTTGGAGTCTTCTCAAATGTTCAATTATTATTATTTTCTTTAAGAACATGTTCCTTGAAAGCAAAAATCGATATCCTTCAATCACTCATCTTCCACTACCTCTTATAAGGCATATTGTTTGAGGCTTAAACAAACTCATAGTTACAGAAAAGAGGAAAATTTTATTATTGGCCAAGCTAGCCAGATGGTACACTATCAAGATAGCATGACAAGATAAAAACTAGAAAAGCAGTGCCTACATAGCAAGTGTCTGTGAAATCTTGAAGATATCTCTGAGCTTTTATATGGCAGCTGAGAATTGAATAGATTTGCTTACTGTGATTCAAATTTTGTGAAGCTGGGATTTTAGAGTCCTTGGCACTCCCTATGGTTTTCTAACAGACATTTTATTATCCAACTAGGCAACCTCCTTGGTTGACTGGAACTGTTAGTAATTGAATAATGATATATCCACAAGAAAATTACCACGGTCAGAGAGCACTAAGACCTCCACAGTTCAACCCTGAGCTACAGATATTTTCTTCTGTTGGAAACTAGGATTGATAGGTATATGTTTTTTGTCATGGTATAACTAAGGCTAAAAGATCTGGGCTGCAAAATTTAGATGACCAGTAGAGTTCTTTTTGCTGCACTTCAGAGTCATTTGGAGTTTTGCAGCTTAAATCCAGTTGCATTGGCATAATGCTATTTCTTGTTGAAGACAAGTTTTATCTAGCATTTATAATGTTATATAGATTAGATAATGAAATGTCTGCATGAAAACAAACAAGCTCAGAGAGCACTTTCAATATAACTTTTGCTTTATCTTTGCCCCCTATGTATAAACTTTAAGACCCATCAGTAAGAAAAACTAGTTGGATGGCTATGTATCTGCTTCTTAGTAGTTGGAGAAAATTAATTATGAAAAAAAGTAGGTAGCTTTGATTGCATAGTGGTGGCCTACAGTTTGATTTCCCTGATTTTTTGTTTTTCCTTCCTTTTTAGTAGGGAAAAGTTTTAAAAGTAGCAACAAAAGAAGAAATTGTTGCAACGTATTTTAAATTGCTTCTGAAGGTTTGGGATGTGAAATAATAGCAGCACTGAAATGGAAATATCCAGCAATAATATACTATTAATTAGGCATATGTCAATTTCTAGGACCATATTTTCCACAATTATCTTGAAATAAATTTTTTCCAGGTAACTAACTGAACTTTCTTCTAAGAATATGATGTTAAGGAGTAAAATGAAATCTCCTTCAAGCTGTGCTTGATTCCTGATGACTACTTGATTCATGTACAGGTAATCCTCAAAGTACAACCACAATTGAGCCCCAAATTTATGTTGCTAACTGAAACAGCTGCTGAGTTTTGCCCCATTTTACAACCTTTCTTGCCACAGTTGTTAAGTGAATCATTGCAGTTGTTTAGTTAATAACATTGTTGTTAAGTGAATCTATCTCCTCCATTGACGTTGCTTGTCAGAAGTTCACAAAAGCAGATCACATGACACTGAGTCACTGCAACCATCATAAATATGAACCAGTTGCCAAGCGTATGAATTTTTATTGTCACCAAGGGGTTCCTACAAATGTAAGTGTTAAAAATGGTCATAAGTCACTTTTTCAGTGCTATAGTAGTGTTGAGGCCTGTCAGCTGCCAGCAGAGATGACAGCAGACTCAGACAGTGAGGAGGTTGGAGAGGACCTTGGGCCAGCCCTGGAGTTGAGGGAAGGCTCTGATGGATGCTCTGCATCTGAGGCAGAGATGTAGTCAGGGACATCCAACAATTATCAACTGTCTTCGGAGTCAGAGATCAGTGGGGAAGAAGAAGAATGGCTGAAGCCTGTTTCAGATGCTCGTATATGCAGAGCTGTCAGAAAAAGGAGGAGGAGCAACTAAGGAACAGGGGTTGACTCGGAAGTAAAAACACAAGTGGACGCTCAATGTCCCCTCCCATAGGGAATAAATAGGAGCAAAAGGGGAGTGGTATTTGTAGTTTGCTCATTATTTTAAAGATTTGCATATTTGAGTTTGTGCTGTACAGAGACTCCTTGCCATGTATTTTGACTGGAAACTCAGCCTAGCAACTATCCAAAGATTGATAAGGTATGTTTTTGTAATAAAATCTTGAAAGGTTTACTGTCAGGACTTTTCTGGATGTGAATGAGAAGAATTCACAGTAATCAAACAAAAAGGATTTTTTCAGGACCAAAAGCCTGTTTCTTGATTCTGTTACACCTGGGTCAGAACATGTAACTCTGAATAGTCACTAAATGAACTGTTTAAATTGAACACTTCCTGTAATTTTCTTGGCAGCAGTGTGGAAGCAGTTCCCCTATTTATGTACTTCTGAACCATTCTGAGGTTCATCAACTCTCCATTCTACAAAGGCTATTGCACTCTTCTTACCTGGAGGAGTAACAAACAGGAATAACTTTAAATTTTCACAACTGAAGAGTAAATCAACTGTGGGTGAGTCTGATTCTGTGTTACTTCTTTGGGGAAAAGCCTTATTGACCTCTGACTGGGGTGTGCTGTCTTAAGAAGATGCCCAGATGATGTGCTCTCTACATGGGGTTCCCCTTGAAGAGCATCCAGAGGCTGCAGTTGGTGCAGAATGCAGCCATGCGGGTAATTGTGGGAGCTCCTCAGAGCTCCCATGTTACACCTTTCCTGTGCAAGCTGCACTGGCTTCCTGTGGCCTTCCGGGTGCAATTCAAGGTGTTGGTGCTTACCTTTAAAGCACTCCATGGCTTGGGACCCGGGTACTTACAGGACCACCTGTTGCTACCGTCAGCCTCCAACTGACCAGTGTGCTCCCACAGGGCAGGCCTCCTTGGGGTCCCACTGTCGGGATGGTGTCATCTGACAGCCCCAAGGGTACAAGACTTCTCTGTGGCGGCACCCTCCCTGTGGAACAAATTGCCCCCGGAGATCCGGACTATCACAGACCTGCAGACCTTCCGGTGTGTATTAAAAACTCATTTTTTTCCAACAGGCCAGTCTGGCCTAACACCAAGCAGGGTTTTAAAAATTTTAGTTTTAAAATTTTTAAATTTTATAATTCTAATTGTTTTAAATTCTGTAAATTTTAACTTAGTATTTGGTTTTAATTTTATTGGCCAATGATTTAATTTATTTTAATTGCATTTTAACTTTTGTATGTTTTATTTTATATGGCTGTACACTGCCCCGAGTCCTTCAGGAGAGGGGCGGTATAGAAATCTAAATAAAGTAAAGTAAAGTAAAGTATGCTTCAGAATATCTTATTTTGGAAGTCTCCTGTATTACACCTCCTATATTTGTGTAATAGCCTATTTTATCATTCCATGCTCAACTTTAGTCAAGGTACTGTAGGAAGAAATCTCAGGTTTCAAACTCAGAGACAAGTACAATGAGGTTAAGGCCTGGAAAAACATCTGGGAGGCATTAATCTGTGAACTTTGCCCGCAAGTTCTTTTTCTGAAGCACAATCTTTTCTCCTATCAAGATGCACATTAACAGTGTCATGTATCCATTGCTATTCATTTCTATCCTACCTAACAAAGGTATTCAAAGTAAGGAACAATAGAACAAAAACATAATTTAAAAGGCATACATTGGTGATAAAATGCTTGCTAAAACAATTCAAAAGAGCTACAACTCCTAAAATAATGCACTTGATAGGCTATGTCCTCATTATGAGGTAGAGAGGATCTTTTAGAGTTTAGACTGTTTTAACCATTACTGTGCTCATATGCTACTAGTGAAGACAGGAGTTACACTGAGATAATGATGGATGGCATTATTAGACGCTATATGTTATTAACAGAAACTGATTATGGTTTTGGAAATCTGTAAGCAGAGCCTTTTTAAATAGGATAATGAGGTTAATTGTTCTAAGAGCCATAGATGAAGGGAATCTCATCCAAAGTATGTTTGCAACTTTTTAATACATTGCAACTTGACTAAAAGACTACATGAGACTACAAAAACTGAAAACTAAACTTTTTCATACGGTTCAATGGGATTTGGTTTCCTAAGATTAGTTTGTAGTAACTCCTAAGCTCAGCATTTAAAAATTCCCTACATCCCTATATATTCACATGTCTTTAAAACATAGTTAAACAAAGCAACCACAACCACAAGAAAATAAAAAAAAATCAATGAGACAAACTAGACTCAAGGGCAAGCCACAAGTTGGCAAGAGTTTCACTTTGGGGATGTGAAATTTGATGATCCTATTATCAATGTCTTTTTGTTCCATACAATTAACTATATTGTTTTTTTGGTCTGCTTCTAAAGTTACAAAATTATTAAGAATTTGTGACATGAAACAGTTGGCAAGACTCCCATTCTCACTCAAAGATTGTTGAAAATTGCTAAAAGTAAAGTTCATTTGCTGGAACAATTCTATTCTTCTTACAATGACAACAAACTAAATTGGTATAGGAAGGTTAAAAATAACTTCTTATCTTAGAGATTATATTGAGGGAGATGATGCTTGATGAAATAAGTATCTAATGAAGAAAGTTGTTTTCCTTGGTCTGTGTATTTTATGCAATGTGAAATTACTGATATAATACATTTTATATATTTTGTTTGTGGTAATTCATTCTGGCTGTGCTAGCTATAGGAAAGGACAGTGGATTCTGCTGAAGACTGAAGACTGCTAATGTTGTGGTTTTTGAAATCTAAGAAGGCATTATGACTTCTTGGGTAATTTGTAACCATAAGAAAGATTAAATGCTTGCATTAAGCTGATGTATTTTATACTTTTTCTGTGTTCCTATTTAATTATTTATCTAAATTTAGAGGCCATCCAACTTGTTACTAACTCTGGATGGTTTACAAATAATACTAATACTAATAAAAACAGTTAACAGAGATGTAGTTAAAAAGAGATCCTGTCTGATTGGACAACAATAAACTGTATATGGCTACTCCACAAACAAAACTCAAATAATGAAAGGTAGCTCTTACTTTCTTTCTTATTTCTTTCTTATTTAAATTTATATACCATCCCCTCTCCCTGAGGACTCGGGGCGGTTTACAGCAAGTAAAAATACATGGACAAAATTTAAAAACCAGTATAAAACA
>JAEANM010025829.1:0-10866 GCA_017656035.1 Myanophis thanlyinensis
GTATCAGGCCAAACCAGCTAGTTGAAAAAAGTGGGTCTTTAATGCACGTCGGAAAACTCTCAGGTCAGTGATGGTCTAAAATTAAAATTAAATCAAACGGGCCTGATCTTTTGTGCCTGACACATACTTATGCTTTGACGAGGGACTGCAGTAAAGACAGGTGACCGAATCTGGCATCGTGTGAAATTGATGCTTGCGTTCTCCGTCTTGGGTGTGAAAGGCCCAGAGGGATCCTGACTGGGTTCCAGCAATCACCCAGTTCTCTTTCTCGGCAGAAAATGTCACCAAGGCCAAGCACAATATCCTGATATCTTCGATGTCCTGTGAGAAGAGGGAGAGGAGGAAAGAGTTATGATATTCTATCAAAACTACTCACAAAGTATTCCTTACGAAAAGTCCATCAATCAAAACACAGCTGGAAGGGGCATTGGCGGTCTTGGTAGGAAACCCTATTCCCATGATGGCGAACCTACGGCACGGGTGCCACAGGTGGCATGGGTGCCACAGGTGGCACGCAGAGCCATCTTGCTGGGCACACAAGCTGTCGGCCAACTTACCTCCAGCTGAGCATGCACAGACGATCGGGCATGCATGCTTGCACGATTACAGAGACCCAGCTGGTCTTTGGGCCTCCGCTGTGCATGCGCGTGATTGCAACAGGAAACCCAGCTGGTCTTCGGAGCTCTCCCGTGCATGCACATGCGATTGCTCATGTGTGTGTGAGTGCCTGCGTGCAGCGTGTGTGCATTGCACGTGCAAAAGCTGCATGCAGGCGCAGATAGTGTGGTTACACATGCAGCGCACGTGGAGGAGCTGCACGCAAGCGCGGATGGCACATGCAAAGCATATACTTTTCGGCATTCGGTAAGTAAAAAGTTCGCCACCACTGCCCTATACATTCCAGACCAATGGTTGTCCAATTTCTTCTTTAAAAAACTTCCAGTGATGGAGTACCTACAACTTCTGGAGGCAAGCTGTCCCACTGGTTAATTGTTCTCAGTGTCAAGAGGACAGAAAACTCTGATCTGTAAACCATGGTTTTAGGACATAGCAGTAAGTGGGAATGTAGCCATGATGCTTTAGTTGACAATGTGGGAATAAATGACCCATAGATTCGTACAATGTATGAATCCAACCAATGCATGTTGTATCAGGATGCATTAATTTTACAAAAAATTAATGGCAAAGCTACATTTAGCATTTCCCCAGCATGCTTACAGGAAATCCTCGGCTTACAAACAGTTCGTTTAGTGACCGTTCCAAGTTTACAAGGCTTACACTGAAAAAAGTGATTTTGGACCATTTTTTACATGGGTGACCTTTGCAGAATCCCCATGGTCAGTCACGTGATCAAAATTCAGACACTTGGCAACTGACTCCATCTGTATGACGGTTGCAGTGTCCCGGGGGTCATGTGATCCTCTGTTGCGACCTTCTGACAAACAAAGTCAATGGGGAAGCCAGGTTTGCTTAACAACTGCGTTACTAATTTTAACAACTGCAGTGATTCACTTGACAACGGCGGCAAGTTAGGTTGTAAAAGGAGGCAAACACTCCCTTAACCGCTGTCTTGTTTAGCGACAGAAATTCAGGGCACAGCTGTGGCCGTAAGTCGAGGGCTACCTGTGTTCACCTTCTTGCCAAAGCAGCACAACATAGAACGAAGCATCAGTTGGAAGGTCAACCTTGAAACCTACTTCACAGGTGTGTTCATCAGTATTTACGTCGACAAATGACAGCTGTGCTTCTCCTCTACCACCGCTTCCGATCCAGATCCCGGTTTTTTTGTTACTTTGGTTTGTAGCCACCATGCACTCCGAAGCAAAAGGAGAGGGCACCGAAATGTGTCTCAGGAAACAAACCAATTCTGCAGAGTTCAAAATTTCATAAACCTGCAGACACCACATTAGTCAACAACACAACAGTGTCTGAGAGCATCTTATCGTTCGCTAAATGTTTTTGCATGCAAAAGTTCCTAATGACGCTAAAATCTGTAGCGTTGGGAACATCAGCGTCTCGCTTACTGACGCTTACTGAGTTTACCTGGTCAGAGGTAGGTCTTTCTTGAGGGTTTTCTTTCAAACATTTCTTAATTAAATCTTCAAATCTGGGCCAGGGGGCACAGCCGTACTCTTTGACAGGATCTAGAACAGATAATCCTGAGCATAATTTTGGGACTCGCACTACAGAGACTAACATTTGTCTTGCAAAAGGACCACCTGTTTAAGGGGTCCTTGGCACTCTCTGAGTTTGGTGGTTTTGTTACAAGTTCTGTTTATATATAGCACCACAAAGCAAACAGAGAGTACAGTCACCATGTGCTTTACTGCTTAACTGTTTAACTGTAACAGGAAACAGGAAACTCTAGAACAACAGAGTATACAATATATATGCCATAGATCCAAACTTGTAAACATTGCCATCTACTGGCTGAATACTGAGTAGTTGTTGCATAGAAATATATTCCAACAATGAATTCCAACAGGTTTCCTTGCAGACATTTCATTACCAAGCTAGATAACATTATCAGTGCTGAGGTTTAGCCCTGATGATGTTCTCTAGTTGGGTAATGAAACATCTGCAAGACAGCACCGAGCTCAGAGAGTATGAAGGACTCTGCAGTTCTACCTTGAGCTACAAATATTATTGGACATGATTGAACAGAAGATTTTTTTAAAATGCTTAAGATTCTAGTTTTTCTTATAATCCAGATTTGGAATTGTTGCACTGTAACCTTTTGCCTTTATTTAAAAAAAAACAAATGAAATTCAAAAATATCCAAATTAGGACTGAGAATTCACATGTTTCTATGTTTTGTTTTTACATTTGCTGGACAGAGTATGATAAGGTAGATTATTACAAAGGTACAAAGGTATAGTGCATATAATAACCAGACAGAAAGAAAACAGAACATACCGGGCAGTTTTCCATGGATAGCTAATTCATCAAATTCATTAGGAAATTTTATGCCCTCTAATATTCTCCCACCAGCTGTCAAAATATCATACAGCAGCAAGCCAAATGAATAAACATCAGCTTGCTGATTGTAAATAACATTTCCTCTGGCAACTTCTGGTGCTCTAAATCCTTTAAAAAGAAAAAGAAAAAAGATCCACGAATCATTAATTGTTACCGTCTTTACTAGGCAGATGCTGTTCTTGTTTAAATTTCAGAATCTTAAAGGATATGAAAAGATAAACAAGAAAATCAAAATTTTATTTATGCTGTAAAAGATACATAAATTCTCCAGAAGGTAATTATGAAAAGAAAACTGTTGGGACCAGTTAATAATAATAAGTATCTGTTTTCTCCAGCCAAGTGATTCGAAACCTTTTATGTTGATAACATCAACAGACACACAGACATAAACAACAGCTACATACTGTGCAAAAGAGACAGTCAACAAACCAAAAAGGGAACAAAAAGACCAAAATAAGGACCTACATATTCCTTTAACCATCTTTTTCTGAATCTAGATGTGGCTACTATACAACCCTACAACCCAGGTCTATCAGAATATGAAGGAAATAATTGGCTAAATCAGTGGCTCCTAATCTTTCGGGCACCAAGGGACCGGTTCCGTAGAGAGAAGTTTTTATCGTGGACCAGAAGGGATGTGGTTTTGTGTACCACAGATAAGGTTTCCCACAGATGTGGCTTCGCTTGTTTGCGTGGACCAGTTTCTGGCATGCCACGGCCCGGTGCCAGTCCACAGACTGGGGGGTGGATGGGGACCCCAGGGTTAAATAATTCATTAAAGGAAGAGCCGGGGGAGGGGGTGTCAACGGTTCATTGTGTTTGTGCTCAAGAAATCTGTTCATGTTTATTCGATTAGACAACTTCCAATTTCACCCGAGTGCCTCGGAAAGTCCTCGTTGCCCAAGATGTAAGAGCTACTAGGTAGTTGATACCTGGTGTGCCTTCGGAGGTTTTTATTCCCATTCGGCAACAATATTGGGAAATGCCGTAATCGGCAATCTTGGCAATGACTGCTGAATTGGGATAAAGCGTGAAGAGCAAGACGTTGTGAGGTTTTAAGTCGCGATAGATGATCATGGAAGAATGTAGGTACCTGTTATGAAAAAGAAAGGCAGAGATGCACCAGAGAAGAATAGAAATAACATCATGTACATATGATGGGTTTTTATATCCCAAAGATTTAGAACAGGGGTGTCCAAGTTTGGCAAACTGAAGACTTGTGGACTTCAGCTTCTAGAATTCCCCAGCCAGTCATGAATTCTGGGACTTGAAGTCCACAAGCCTTCAAGTCACCATGATTGGTGAGCCTTGATGGCACAGTGGTTAGAATGCAGTATTGCAGGCTGACTCTGCCGACTGCCAGGAGTTCAATTCTGAACTGGCTCAAGGTTGACTCGGCCTTCCATCTTTTCAAGGTGGGTAAAACGAGGAGCCAGGTTGTTGGGGAGAAGTGGCTGACTCTGTAAACCGCTTAGAGAGGGGCTGTAAAGTTCTGTGAAGCAGTATATAAGTCTCAGTGCTACTGCTAGTGTTACTAGACATTGTGCATAGATATAGATACATAGATACTCTCACACATACACATTCTTACATGCACACATACTGAAAAAAAGAAGGGGCTTTCTATTTTCTTACCTCAAGCCATCTGCCACATGGAGAGCTATCCTGTGCTGTAAGGTTCTGGTTAGGCCTGCATTTTCTTGCTGTAGCAACCGATCTAAAGACCCCTTGGGGGCTAATTCCATGACGAGCATCCGGGGATGCACAGCCGCAGCCATCAGGAACACCAAGCTAGGATGGTGAAGGTGACAAAGCACCGTAAGTTCCTAGAGACAGCAAAATGAAAGTGAAAGGGTAGCCGTACTCCCGCCATGTTATCTCGACGGTGTCCTTTCCTTTCCTTTCCTTTCCTTTCCTTTCCGTTCCTGTCCTTTCCCGTCCCTTCCCTTCCCTCTCCTTTCCTTTTCCTAAAAGCAACTGGACTGGTTTTTTCCTTGAGGAGAAAGAAGAAGAAATTTCGCTTCCCATCCAAGAAGCTTCTTTGGTGGTAGGAGAGATGGAAGGATAGGTTTTGAAGGGTATTCACCCCAAAGGGTATGGCTAAATGTCTACGGAGACTCTTGGTCATCCAGGCAGAGGTGGGCTTGCTGCCGGTTCAGACCGGTTCGCCCAAACCAGTTGCTCCAGTCCTGCGCAGTTCGGAGCATCGGAAATTCGCACCTCCAGCTGGCCCAGCTCCACCCCACATTATGTAGCTTGCCATCGTTATGCAGTCCAGTTAATCTCCACAACTCGCCTGCTCTGGTCACCGAAGGGAAGCCATGCGCATGCGCAGAAGCCTCGCCATGCGCATGCGCACTCACATTTTTAGCGAATCGGTTGCTGAACTATTTCTTGCCCACCACTGCACCACTGCAACACATAGGTGGTTTTTTTTTCCAAAAGGAAAATAGACTGTTTTTTCAAAAGGAGGAAGATGAGGAAGAGCAAGAGGAGAGGGAAGAGGAGGAGGACAACAACTACAACTGTTGAGGCAACCATGACCTGAATGACTAAGAATCTCCACAGACATATGCTATGTTTGTAGCGTTTGTAGCTAAAGAGAGAGATTTTTCCAGCCAAGTCTCTGCCCCACAGATCCCAAGTGTCACAAACCCTTTCAGAGAAGTTGATAAGGCTTTCGAATCGACAAAGAAAAAGTAGACATAAAAATGTGAACGTTGAAAATAAATAAGGGATTCTCCAAAATCAGCAAAGGGGAAAAAATACCCCCAGTAACCAAACCTAGCTTTAGTCTGGAAGAATGCAAGAGGCGGCCATTTTGAAAATGGCTTGCACTGAGACAACATCTGTGGATATTTGCAACAAATAATTAATGACCCCTGTCGGCTACAAGGTCCGTAGCCATTAATTAAGTTGCACAATCCTGGCCCTTGTGATTTCCAAACAGTTAATTTATGGCATTGTGATTTATTTGCAGTCTGTGAATTGACTTACCTGTCTCAGAAGCCTAAGGGATGTGTGCTTATTAAAAACCTTCACAGCTACTTCTTCGCCAGTATAAACAGCACGGTACACAGATCCAAAGCCACCGTCACCTTTCCGACAGAAAATATGAGACAATATTAAAAAAAAAAAAGGTTACATTTCCTGAATTTATAGGAGAATAATTACATAGGTAGTTGAAACACCCTTTTGGCATTTTCTAGGTTAAGAAATCGTAGCTGAAATAATTAATTTTTAATTTGATAGGGAATTCCCCTCGAATCAGCAAGACTGGATTGGTAAAATATACTGAATGAGTAAATAACAGAATCGGAAGGGACCTTGGAGGTCTTCTAGTCCAACCCCTTCCCCCATAGAAGACTATACCATTCCTTACAACTGCTGTCCAATCTCTTCTTGAAAGCCTCCAGTGAAGGAGCCCTCTTGCCAACTTCTGGGGGCAATTCCACTGATCCATTGTTCTCACTGACAGGAAAGTTCTCTTTTCTTCTAGGTTGGGTCTTCTAGATTTGTGAATCCACACTGAGGGTATCCCAAAATAATTTCTACCTTACCTATTGAATGAAATCTCTAACTTCATAAAACATTTCTAACCGTACCAATTAGATTAAAATAGTGCTATTTCTAAGATCGATGGCAGTTAAGGACTATCGTATGACCACCAGGGTCTGATGCAGCGTTTAAAAATCTGCTCCAACTCTATGAATCAACAACTATTACATTAAGATTCCTAATTTAATTTAAATGAAGACTTTGACCTCCAGAGCTTTGGTTACAACTCATTTACTCATCTTTCCTACAAGTGTTTGTCATCCTTAGCTGTAAGAAAAAAAACGCAACAGTTGTCTTTACCAATAAGGTTCTCTGGTGATTGGTGGAATTCCAGTTCATCGTTGTTCAACATGATGTTTCTAGGTAAATCAGCCAAAATCAAATCTGGAGCAATCTGAGCTATTGGAACAGTAGACCTTGGTTGATCTGGATTTATTAAGAGGTCACCTGGATGGATAAAGAAGAATAGACATGGAAGGGTAACCAATTAAACAGAAAGTATTAATACAGTATTAAACTAATACTGTAGAACCTCTACTTTCTAAATCCCTGATACATCAAATCAAATTCCACTGTAGAATAGAATAGAATAAAGAACTGAATAGAATAATGCCCAAATCCGGCCCATGGGTACTTAGATCTGGCCAGCAGGGCCACCCTGGTGGACTAGCCCGCAGGGTCTCTGCCAGCGAAAATAAAACGCGGGAGGGCTCCATTTTTGCTGGCAGAGGGTTGCAGGAGGCCATTGCAGCTGAAAACGGAGCTTAGGATCCCGTTTTTACTGGTACAGCACTCGGGCCACCACAGGCGGCCCTGTCATGTCGAGCTGGCCACACCCACCCCGTCCCCCTGAGGTAAAACACAACCCTGATGTGGCCCTCAATGAAATCGAGTTTGACACCCCTGTGCTAGAAAGTAATCAGACTGTTATTTTGATCTAAAAATACTATATAATTAACACTAAGAGGTGTACATTTATTACTGTAAAGTGAAAAAGCATTTCGGAATGGATCGGTTGAAATACCGTAACAAACCTACCTTCCTCGGCCTTTTTAAGTAGGTCGTCAAGCAGTATTTTCTGATGTTCCTCTCCATCCTCAAAACTGTACAAAGCCCATTTTTTCAACAGTGTTTCTCCTTCCCCACAAATATCTACTTCCAATAAACCCGGGAACCACTCCTCCATCAGAGAATCGATATGATCTACAACTTGCCCCAAAATGATGCAACCTTCAGAAAGTGGGAGGAGGGAGAGAAAGAGGGTTAAAAATTGTGGTTTGCTGTTATCTGTCATTAGAAATACACTAAGAAGTTTTCCGCTGAGCAAAACCAACATGTTGTGGCCCGCCAGCTACCAGCGGAGCTGGCGGCAGACTCGGACGATGAGGAAGGAGGTCAGGGAAGAACTTGGGCCAGTTCTGGAGCCTGGGGAAGGCTCTGATGGATGCTCAGTGTTGGACACAGAGATAGAGACAGGGCCGTCTGGCATTTCCCAGCCACCAGAGAGGCAGCTGCCTTTCTGCTCCTCCTCACAGCTGAGTGAGGAGGAAGAACAGGTGGGGCCTGTTCCAGATACGTGTATGTGCAGAACAGATAGGAGAGGTGAACAACGGAGGACAAGGAGTCGGCTTGGGAAGCAAAAGAAATGTGGATGCTGAATGGCCCCTCCCCAGCTGGGGAATAAATAGGAGGAAAGGGGTGTGGTGATTGTAGCAGACAACCATTCACAGTACTGGAGATTTTCCTCATTGTGTTTCCTGTGACAAAGACTGCCTTGCCAGAACTGAAGTTTGTTTATTTCTCTGACTTAATTTTCAGCCTTCCCGCTGGCAGCTCACAACTTTGCATTTCTCATAACGAGCTGATAAGGACTGTTGCTTTAGTTAACTCATTACAGGACTCTTGCCTGGACTTTCTGTTGGTGAATGCAGTTAATTCACAAGGTGTAAATAAAGACAGTTTGTGAGAAGTCTGTTTCTTGCTTCTGCAAAGGCCAGGTCTCAGAACACAGCATCTTAATCCCCACCCCACCCTCCAGGAGGTTAGGATGCATATTTAACCTTTTCTGCAAGAAGGGACCGTGATTTTTAGAAAGCTGCTGAGATTGTTTTCCAGAACTGCAGATTCTACCAGGGTGTAAGCTTCTGGAGACCAGCTCAGATATATGCCTTGCCTCCAGTACATCTTATTCGGACGAAGAGCTTGTTCTAAGAAGAAAAAGAGGAGATCTTAAGTCTGCAATATTTTTTTTTCTCTACTGTAAATTCACACACGATCCCTTTCTCTGGCATGATTTTACCCGTGGGATAAATTTATAGTCTCAATCTATGCAAATAGGATACTTTTTCTTTAAAAAAACTATTTTTCATCGCGGATTGAGAAAAAAATGTTCTTTGAGAAGAGGAAAGTTAGAAGCACAAAATATGCAAGAAGGAGAAATTCTAAATTCACATTTAGAACTTTCTCAGACATTTATGCGTGGGATAAATTTATAGTCTCAATCCATCCAAATAAGATACCCTTTTTTATACATTTGTCACCATGGAATGGAAAAAAAAAACCCCATGATTTTTAGGAAGAGGAGAGTTAGAAACACAAAGTATGCAAAAACAAGAAAAAACTTATGTAAAACTTCTATAACTTTTTGCAATCTTAATCACCATGGCTGATTGGGGCCCAAGGATGGGAAAAGCCCCAGGTTCAAATCTCAGGTTGGGAATTTTTCTTAAAATACAGTCATCATGAAATCAATTCAAATATGTGAAGTAAAATACAGCTGCTTCCTTAAGGTTTAAAATACTATTTTTTTTAACCATCACACTAATCTAAATATCTACCTTGGCCCAAATTATTTCTAGTGCCATAGCCCTAGAAACTTGGAATCCTAATATTGTGAAGGTATTAAGACATAGGATGTCTGAGATTCTTCATAGTATTGGGATTCCAAGTATAAAATGTCTGGTAAATAACACATGTGTTCTGGATCCCTAAATGAAATCCTTTAAATGAGTTTGCTTTTATAAATAATTCATAATTCTCTCTACCTATCTCCTATCGAACACCTCCAACCCATAGAAGTGGTCTTTCTGTGGGAATATTCTTTGCAATGAAACCGGGATAACAATTCCAAAATGTCATTTATCTGTTTGTACCTGAAGGTAATTCCCATTGAAATTGGACAAATCCAAGCAATATTTTCTGTATCAAATTAGGTTCAGCCTATAGAGCTCATGCTAGAACTGTAACATGAATTAAAGCAACCACGTAAATGACTTTAAAACCAAATCCCGGACGTTGACTTAAGAAACAAAATCTGCGGTAACCTAGCTGATTTCCTCATAACAAGGGCCCTTTTGTTGCACAGATGGAGCTAATTTCCTTCCATTCTTGTACCTCTTCCTGAAAGCATGTATGAAGATACTTCAAGCAGTCGATTAATCAGCCTCGACCAGAATCCCATAGGAAAATACGGCATCTCGTACAATCTTATAATAAGCTCAGAGTTTTCACAGTGAGGTAATTCTATCACAGGCCGTTGATCTGACAAGCTTAAAAGAGAAAGATAGATAAATAAATAAATAAATAAATAATTTTTTAAAAGGGAGTTATTTTTCTTTTCTTTTTAATTTTTCATACTCCCAAGTTGGCAATGGGGTGACAGGCAAAAGGTATTGAGTATCTTGTTTGAGTTGTAATTATTGGCTGACATAGTAACAATGAGCGGGCATCCCTAAGAAGTCTCTGTGATTTATTGTGTACCTTGGGATCGTTGCACGCATGGTAGCAAATGCATAGATTTGCTTCAGTGGCCTCTGATACAAAGTAAATAATAGAAGAGAATGTTTGTAACTCAGGGCTGAACTGAACTTGTGGCAACGTAATCACTCTAGGCTTATTCCTCTCTTGACTCCTTCTCCAGTGGAAACCTACAATTTCCAGTCAATACTTTTTACCTATTGTAGATAGCCATTTCATGTGTTACGATTTAAAAAAAAAAAGCAAGTGGTTCCCAACATATCAATAAAGGAGAATAGTTGTGGCTCAGGGTTGAACTATGGGGTCCTTGATTCTCTCTGAGTTTGGTGATTTTCTTGCAGATGTTTCATGACCAAACTACGAGGGCTATCCACAAAATAGATTACGTTTTGCGATAGAAAAAAAAAACAAAGTGTAGGAAAAATTTTTATTCTATACACTTGAAAGTGACCCTTAAATACTACTTTTCAGCATATTCACCGAACAAATTGAGGCCCTTATAACCTAGCGGTGAACAAGCTTTGTAATTCCATGGTCATCAAATTCAGCCGCCTGAGACTTGAGCCAGTCAAT
>JAEANM010025831.1:0-10866 GCA_017656035.1 Myanophis thanlyinensis
GAAAGAGACAGAGAGACAGAAATAGACAGAGAGAGATAGAAAGATGGTAGAAATAGATACAGAGAAAGGGAAGGATGGGTGGATGATGGGTATTATATATACTAAGGTCGTGATAGGAACCTATGGCATGGGTGCCACAGGTGGCATGCAAAGCCATCTTGCTGGACACACAAGCTGTCAGCCAACTTACCTCCAGCTGAGCATGCACTTGAGATTGTGCATGCATGCATGTGCGATTGCAGAGACCTATCTGGTCTTTGGGCCTCCACTGGGCATGCATGTAATTGTAGCAGGAAATACAGCTGGTCTTCGGAGGTCTCCTGTGCATGCACATGCAATTGCTCATGTGTGCATGAGTGCCTGTGTGCAGCGTGCGTGCATTGCACATGCAAAATCTGTATGCATGCACAGATGGTGCAGTTGCACATGCAGTGCACGTGGAGGAGCCGCACACAAGTATAGATAGCATGTGCAAAGCAAGTACTTTTCAGCACTCAGTAAATAAAAGGTTTGCCACCACTGTACTAAGGTAAAGTTGATGGATTGAAAAGAATAGAAAAACTGAGTAAGTTGTGGCTGAATAAATTTATGAGGAATGAATGAAATGTTTTAAGAACCAAAGATAGTGTATGATGTAAAGTATGGTTTAGTAGAACATGTCCATATCCCCCCAAAATAGGAAGGCATGTATCTGTTTAATTTAATAAAACAATTAACTACAAGTAACACAAATGTTCTTAAAATATGTTGAAAATATTTGCCCCTAATGTAAATGAAAGTGAAAGTGAAAAGACTACCACCAAGACAGAACTAGTCATGGAATTGTTTTAGTTTCTGAGATGCATGCAAATTTGTAGACAAGAATGCTGGCGTTTTTTTTATATATATCTTTGATTATTTGCATGCATAACCTAAAGCTATCCTACAGTATTTTACGCATTTTTGAATTAGAATTTATATGATGCCCATTTTTGGGAAACATCATTATATGTACAGTATGTTATAAGTATGTTATAAGTAATTTTAATGTTTTCTCTATTTTGATTTTACAATGAGAAAGGAAAATATTTTCAAAGTATGTCAGGCTTAAATCCCACTCTTTTAGTGGTACTAAGATTCACTCTTTTAAAAAAATGTTCAACAAATGATGGTCAGGTGTTACTTTCATATTCAAGCAATCCATGAGCCACATTCAAATACATTTGGGAATTATGTTGCGCATTATGCATTGACTCATGTGAATTCTTGCATGTGTATCTGTCTTTCATCTTTCTTCTTTTATCTATCTCTTTTTTTAATCCCATCTGGGCTATAAAAAGAAAGAAAGGGGGGGATCACACCCCTCCAAAATCAAGACCAACTTTCTATATGAAAAGTTTCAGTATGAATGTCAGCCCTGAGCAGATGGCAATTACATGGATACTATCAGTTTCTCTTTATACAAAGCCAAGAACAAGAGCTGCAATTTTAATCAAAGTAGTCAGTTCAGTTCTGAGTGACTGGCACCTAGTGGCATGGGCTAAACAGATATATCTGTGCAATTTTCTTGGCAGCAATAAATACTTTATCATTGTCTCCTCCTCCTCCTGGGATAGACCCAGTTTGATTTCATGTTAAGACACCAGGCTAGAAAGTAGGAAACTGAGTTCAAGTTCAAAGTTGTCAACACATCTGCTTCAAGGAATGATGTGATATGACTTGAGGAATGCTGCTTATGTTGTGGAATCTTGAATTAATGATTATGGATAAGTTGTTTTAAACTAAGCATTCTCTCTCTCTCCCCCCCCCCACTTAATTGGCCTTTTGGCCTTTTAATATCCTAACACAGGGGTGTCAAACTCAAGGCCCAGGGGCTAGATCTGGCCCACAGGGTGCTTGGATCCAGCCCGGGACTGCCCTGGAAAAAGTGAAGGATCAGCCTGTGGTGCCTCTGTCAGCAAAAACGGACTCCTGAGCTCTGTTTTTGACTGGGACAGCCTCCTGCAACCCTCTGCCAGTGAAAACAGAGCTCAGGAGAGCCACATGCAGCCCTCCCAAGCTCAGTTTTCACTGACAGACAACAGGAGGCCGTCCCAGCCAAAAACAGAGCTCAGAAGCCTGTTTTCATTCACAGATCACTCAGGCCGCCATAGGTACCCCTGTAATGAGTGACATCAAGCTGGCCACGCCCACCCTGGCCACGCCCATCCTAGCCTCCTGAGGTGAAGCACAACCCTAATGCGGCCCTCAATGAAATCAAGTTTGACATCCCGGTTTTAAAGAAATAAAAACCTAGAACCTGCATTTGTGGAGATAATGAATTTGGGATCTTTATTTTTTAACTTTCATGAAGAAATGTAGAGATTTCTTTATAAAGATATGGTCTTATAGGTATGCATGTATGTATATGTATTCACATGTGTTTCAGAGTTCTTTTGCTCTGTATTTGCCTTCACGATACTAGGGCAATACATACATTCATAGAAGAGGTTCCTTGTTGACCATAACCCTGATGCCAGAAGACCACATGATGGAAAATGAACATTACCTGTCTTCACCACAAGGCGTTCCTGCATGCATTTCAATTCCACAGTTGTTCTTAATTGGGTTCTTTGTGGTGAAGTAGAAAGCTTAAGGAACAGAAGCTCAGGAGAAACCTTAAACAGATTCCAGACACTTAAAGCCTCATGCTGCAACTTGTACAATCAGAAAATTCCATTACATCAAGTTTAGCTCAGAATGCTATTCCCATCTAATCTATAAATTGGATCAAGCCAAAAAGTGAGGTCAGAACATCAACACTCTCATATTTGTCAGAGATTTGGCTCTCATCCATATACAAATTCAACTCCCTAGCCCAGGTTCAGATGAACAAAATTCTTGATCCTCTTAACAGGAATTTATATAGCGACATTGTGAATGGAATTTACCATTCCGTTCCAGAAGGGACATGGTACCCAAGAGAATACGAACAGTGAAGATACAGTAAGTAATGGTTGAACAGAATTTTAAATATGAGATAATGAGCCAATTAAATCCTTTCCTCCCTCCCTCCCTCCCTCCCTACCTTCCTTCCTTCCTTCCTTCCTTCCTTGATTCCTGTTGTTTGAAAGCCTATTTGCAAGCATAAATGGAAAGAAAAGGCAGATTAACACCTGTCTTCTCAGCTGGCCTCCATGAAGATCTTTAACTTGCTGCCTGCTGGGAAATGGGATGAGTCTCGTGTTACACAGGGTCCTTTGCAAACAGCAAGGTTTGCAGAAAAGAATCCTGCAACCAGAAGATGTAAGGCTTGGGTTTCAGCCAGAATCAGGAGAGAATTGCTTGAAATTAAATGTTCCATGAGTGCAAAGACTATTTAATCACTGAGCAACACACACAGCTTTGACAAATGTTAAAAACAATCAAAGTGTTGACCCAAAGTCATGGATGCCAAGCTACCAGTCGCTATTAATTTTCAACAATAATCCAGTTACATCTAAAACAATTCTTATGGAATGTGCATTTGTAGCCTAAAACCTAGTACCACCCCAAACATGTACACACATATTTCAGTGATAGTTTTTGGGTATAAGATTTTCTTCATTATACCTATAGATCTGCAATGAAAATTTTACTCAGTTTAACATAGGAAAAATGGTGCCATGGTTATATTTTTTCAAATGGATCAATGAAAAAAATATTCCTATATTCTCCATATGAATGACATCACTCTGGTTTAAGACATGGGAACAGTCATGCCTCTTTGTGACTCTCCGCTTGTGTTCATCATAAAGTATGCAAATGTATCTCATCTAATAGATCCTATTACTCTATTTTAGTGTCAACCACATTGAGAACTATCTGAATAGAAGAAAAGGATATAAATTGAACAAATAAATCTAGCAGTAACCCTGATGATATTACCTAGATTTGGTAATGAAACATCTGCCAACAACAACAACAATAACCAAGCACAGAACACCAAGTACCCCTTATGAACAAATAAATAGCAGATAAATAAATGGATGAAAATCAGGCCTAAGAACGCACCATTCATACAGTGTCATTAGCTAACTAACAATATGGGTTCCCCTTTCCAAAATACAAGAATCAGAGTAATATTTCAGCATTTAAAAAGTGCAGGAACAAAAATTTAGCTATCTGACTGAAACTTGCATGGTTAATGTCTTCTACTTTCTGTGCTTTCAAAAATCTCCAAATAGATGTACCTTCCCAAAATGAAATAGATACATGTTCCTTGACTTTGATACCTTACAAACTTTTCTTAGTAAAAGGAGGGGGGAAAGGAAAGGAAAGGAAAGGAAAATTTTTGAGTTTGTTCTGAATACAGTCCATTCTGGAACATCCTTGAGAAACTGTTTTATTCTGAACTTTCTTTCATTATTTTGCTGAGAACTAGCCAGTAAACTCTTTATGTTTCCTATCTTATCGATCTATTTGTTATGGCAAAGGCAGGGACTGACCAGGAACTGAAGATCTGGATCCCTTGAATTTGGAAGTCTTAAAACGAGCACCATAAGTGATAGCACACCATTCTACCTGAAAAATAGATATAAACTCAGATATGAGATATGAACTTGAGAACTAAATGTCAAGAGATGCAGGAATTCCATCTGCTTGTCTTCAGGCGTCAGTGAATATGACACAAGTCTATGATTGGGAGCTGTACATTACCTATGCTTGATTCTCCAGTTCATTGAATCACTCATCAAACTCACAGACATCTTGCATTAAACAGTAACAAAAGAAAATGCCTTACTGCCCTCCAGTAAGTTGAATTGCTGATTCTTCCCCTGCTGTGCTTGCACAAATGTGATCATCTCAGTATATCAGATCTATTTAATATTTACACAATATAGCCAAGATCCAATCACTCAGAATCCACCATCCTTTTTCTGTGCATAAACCCCTTTACAGTTTAGCAACTGAACTCTTGCACTTATTTTAAGGTGGAGCCATTAATTGCCTTGTGTTTAAAGCCACAAGGATGATATACTTCTTACATGCTAGTTGCCAAGGAAACAGCAACTTAATTCAGAAGCAGAAGACTAGGCCAGTGATGTCATTTAAGGTAATGCATAGATTTATACACATTTCTTATGAATAAATTAATAATGGAAACACTTTTGCCACTTGCAAATTTGTTTGCAAATAGTGTTTCTACTGTTTACTCTCAAATATGTTCAACAAATACCCTAGGAAACCAATCCAATGCTTTAGTTATACTTGCTGCAAATTGGCTATGGATATACAGAAAGAAATCAAATTGTAGTCTGACTAATTTACAAATATATTTCCTGTAATATTTACTATTTATTATTTTTGGTATTTCATTGGGGTTATTGGTTTAGCTCTCTACTTTGATGATTATGAATTCTTTAGTAATTGTTGTTATACTAATGCAGGAGGGGGCAGATGTGTACATATTGTATGTGCTTCTTCTTCCTTTAGTCTTACTCATACAAATACCAAAAGAAAAACAGTAGCCCATCATTCAGTGATTTTGATAACTTGTTGCAGAACCCTGGAGGAATCTCTTTTTAAAAAAGATAGCCAATTTTCTAATTATACACTAGAATTCAAAATAAGTATATAAATAGCTGGTCTTAACTAATATGACTATGTTGAAAAAGAAAGTCAGTCCAGGAAGTTTTTAAAAAAAGTGACTATGGAAATACTTGTCTAAACTTCTAAATTTCAAAAGGGCTGGGCAGAATTAAAGGTCTGCTTCATCCTGAAATGTGTAGACACTCCTTATCTTTAATTGAAATAGCCAGTTGAATCCAATCTGTCCTTTACTGAGACACAGTGAAGCATATCTTTCCACAGACAAAGCACCTTTTTGAGATATTTCTCTTCAACACAATAATTCCCTCCACACTCACCATCAAGTTGGAACACCTGGGACTCAGCCAACCCCTATGCCAGTGGATCTCCAACTTCCTGACCAGGATACCACAGGCTGTAAGGATGGGCAGACGAGTCTCAACCTCACTTACCCTCAACACCGGAGCAACCCAGGGCTGCGTTCTGAGTCCACTGTTGTACTCCCTATACACATACAACTGCACAGCCACTACTAACTCCACAACCATCATCAAGCTTGCTGATAACACCATCATGGTGGGCCTGATCTCTGACAACAATGAGACAGCCTACCTAGAAGAGATCACAAACCTAAAGAAATGGTGTTGGAAAAACAACCTCCTTCTTAATATCAGCAAAACAAAGGAAGTGGTAGTGGACTTCAGTGTAAAACAGGAAAGGAAATACCAGACCCCGGTCATCAACGGAAGCCTGGTAGAGAGAATGGATTGTTTCAAATACCTCGGTGTGCACATCTCGAAAAACCTGTCATGGACCTTCCACATCAACACCATGGTAAAAAAGGCCCGACAACGTCTCTTTCACCTCAGACGCCTGAGAGACTTCAGACTTCCACTGAAGGTGCTTAGGAACTTCTATTCCTGCACTGTAGAGAGCATCTTGATGGGCAACATCACAACCTGGTTTGGGAATAGCACCATGCAGAACAGACGAACACTACAGAGGGTGGTACACTCAGCTGAGCGCATCATCCACACCAAGCTCCCTGAGCTGCACTCTATCTACAACAAACATTGCTGGACTAAAGCTAAGAAGATAGTGAAGGACCCCAGCCACCCCAACAATAGACTGTTTTACCATGATGCAGTCAAGAAAGCGTTTTCTTTCCCTGAAGGCCAACACAGAGAGACTGAGAAAAAGCTTTTTTCCACAGGCAATACAGACACTAAACCAAGAACCACAAGAACACTCAAGACTATAACAAGAACCACAATTGTATCTCATTCCTACCTTCCCAACTATCCCTAACTTATTTCCTATCCTATCCTCCCATTTTGCCTTAACTTACTCCCGGGCAGTCACGTAAGCATTTCACTGCATATCATACCATATATGACTGTGTATGTGACCAATGAATTTGAATTTGAATTTGAATTTGAATTTGAATTTTGATCCCCATATCCTGAGCTCTTAGTTCCATATTAATTTACTGTACTACCACAAAGCTGGGGACAGCATGCTGAGGTAACATAAGTTCAGATTGTGCTGCAGTTATGATGGCTGCATGCTCAGAAAGATGCTGACTAGTTTGGAACATAAATAACAAGCTGCTACCACTGCATCATGTATCACTTGTTGGTTTGGACACCTCAACTCTCCATCACATGTTGCATTTCTTTTGAGTGGGTATATTGTTGCAGAGTTAATAGGAGAGTAAATTAAGAGAAAATTAGGATTTTATATGACTCTTCTGAACAGAGCTCTTTGACCAAAGTTCTGTTGTTGTTGTTGTTAGTGTTGTTGTTGTTGTTGCTGTTGAGCAAAAGGCAACTTTGGTTCTCCCCAAGGCATCTGAAGCAAAATTCTACATTAGTTCCTTTCTTCTTTCCTAATAGCAAAAATGCACAATCACATTTAATAAGCTATTTGCTGACATTGATTTATATCACAATCTCTCCAAATCTTCCTGCTATATAATGATAGGGCCCTGGGTTTTTTATTGAATGTTAAAGTTGATCAGTTAAAATATTATGTTTCATTTTAAATGAGAAAAGAAGCTCCGCCTCTGCTATGAATATAAACTCAATCGGTAATTTCTATAAATGCTTTTTGTAATTTTACCTGCTATTCTCTTGGATGCCATAATCCTAAAGTATTTAGCATGATGAATTCAATATTCCAATTACAAAGCGAGATTGAACTGCTAAATTATATTGTTGTTGTTGTTGTTGTTAATCATCACACAGTCAGCCAGATGTTCAGAGTAGGTTTGGCATTTTTGTCTACTTATTGAGTCCTTATCAAATACCCGGGAAAGGCAAATCTGGATGTTTGATGGTGTTACAGATATCATTGCAGGAAGTAAAATCACCTTCTGCAATTGACTGATGGTAAAATTTGTCAATGCCAATGCTGTTCAAGTGGTGCTCCAGTTGTTTTGGAATTGCGTGCAAGTCGCTTATTACTATTGGCATTACCGTTTCTTGTCTTTGCCACAGTTGTTCTATTTCTATTTGTAGATCATCATCATCATCATCATCATCTACAATGGAGTAAATCTCCCATCTTGTCCTTTCATGAAATGTTTTGCTTTGCTTCTGGATTCAGAACTTAAAGATTTGCAGATATAAAGCAAAAATATGTTTTGGAAGACCTAAGAGGAGAGGTATTTTGCTTGCTACACAGTTGTAAATCCTTCTGGCAAAGAAGAAGCTGCTTTAGGAGGAGATGAAAAGGCAATGGGAAAAGATTCAGTGAATGGACATACTTTATTTGAAGTATAGTTTGTCCCCATAGCCAGGTCATAATCACTATTCTTAGGAGAATACAAAGGGATGAACAAGGAGATGGAAGATTATTCCAGAAGTCCTGGAAGCTGGAATTATACCCTGACAATTCAAAATGCACTGGGGAAGATTTTTTAAAATGAAAGGGGAAATTTAAAAAGCTTATTTAAATCTGTCAGCGTTTCCCACCATGTTCTGCTTAATGAATTATCCAGAGTTATTCTGTTCTTCTTCTTGCTGTTCCTTGTATCTTGACTGTCTTTGCTTTCTAGGATTAGACTGAGGCAAGAAGGTTCATGTGTTCCACCAGCTTCTTATTTACAAGTGTTTCCACTTCTGAAGAAGTATTTGTTTCTTGCTCTCCCTGAAGGGTGGCTGGTAAGTACATTTCTGCTCCTGAAGAAGCAGTATCTCTTCCTTATCATCAGGGGACTCTTTGGACCCAATATCATTCAAGAATGACTATACTCAGTGCAATGGGATGCTGATAGATGTCCTACATAATTTATAGACATGCATTCAATAAATAGCTTTGCTTAAATAACTTCACATAACTCACACCCCTGCCTTTCAAAGATTTCTTGTACAAATTCTTAAGTAAAACTATGAGTATTCCACAACATTGCTTTTCAGCAACATCTGGAAAGCCAAGGTTTTTCATTCTTCTGCTACAAAAATTGATACTATGGTGACAGGAATACAGTTCAACAGTGAAAAGTGATGAGAGTTAAAGTTACACATTTGGCCTGTTGTCCTGGTTCACGTATTATTTTCATAGCATCATCTATAAGGCAATTGAGAAGGAAGCTATTCTTCTGCAGACTTATCAGGTTGTTTCCATTGGGCACCTATGACTTTTGCCTATAGGATTGTGCTGGTCATGTTTCATTAGAGCAATGATTTCCTCAACTTTTATATTTCTCATTATTTATTCCACTCTGCCACAGTAAGTATTTCTATCAAGGTTTTCCTATCAGATTCATTTGTGTACATAGAAAGTAAGTAATATAACCCTGTGTAGAGCTAGCCTATTTGCATGCCACAAGTAGTTATGCTATGTAGTGTCATATGTTACGGTCTAATGTCGCTATAGAAAGCCCCAGAAATGACTGCAACTTTTAAAGAAAGAAATAATTCATTGTCCTTAATGTCTTACATTATCTTGTACAGTACAGAGAATCTTGCTATTCCTAAAATACACGGTCTTAAATATATTAATATGATGGCCAGTGAAACAGCAGTTTCTAATAAAATCAAGTGTTCCTGTAGAAGAGACATTAAATTTTCATTTTCCTTAAGGACACAATTCATGTTTCAAGAAAAGCAATAAAATGAAATATAGTTTATTGAAATTTATTGGACTCTTTAAACATAAAATAGATGAGAATAATCTGGAGATTAATTTTCATGCTAGGTGATGCAGCATTTGTCTGATTAACTTGCAAGTCTTGTATTTCATTGAGCCACAGTGGTACAGTGTTAGAATGTAGTACTGCAGGCTACTTCTGCTGACTGCCTGCTGACTGCAACTTGATAGTTCAAATCTCACCAGGCTTACGGTTGACTCAGCCTTCCATTCTTCTGAGGTAGGTAAATGAGGACCCAGATTGTTGGGGGCAATATGCTGACTCTGTAAACTGCTTAGAGAGGGCTGTAAAGCATTGTGAAACAGTATATAAATCTAAGTGCTATTGCTGCTATTACTATTTCAGCTTTGAGAGCTGTTAGGCTAAGGAATCTGAAATGATCTTTCTACATTCTTTTTCAAATTTTCTGTGGCTTAATAAAATCTAGAAGAATTCGCCTACCATAGTCTTACTTTTTTCTGTCTTCTTCCCTAGCAGAAAGGGCCAGCCACAATATTTTGCTACCTTAGGCAAAGTGATAAGCAGAATCTCCTCATCCATCTAATCCCAAATGGATATTACCCAAGGACAGTCAACTAGGATATTATAGATAGAAAATACCATATGATCTATTCTAACAATTATGTTCTATATTATAATAATAAAATAAAAAATTTACAGCTTCTTTATGGGTAATATTATATGTTATGTGAAGCTGCATCTCATTTTGCCTCATGATTGCATGAGCAGCAGTAGCTATGAAACTAAAAGTAAAATATCTAATGAAATTAGTCTTTTAAAAGATCAGTTGTTCCAAAAGTACCATTAGGACAACCATGATCTGGATGACTCAGAATTGCTGTAGACATTTAAAAGATCAAATTTTAGATATCTAGTGTTCTTGATCATATTCCATACCTCCATTTAGCTTGCTTTTGGTATCTTGCTTCCATTGTCTTCTTTCCCTATCTATTAAAATTTCAACATGATCTACCTGAAAGAAAGATACTACAACTATTTATTAAAAAAAGAGAGTGATCTCATTTAGAGATCTGTGGACCATTCCAGATCATTTCCAGAGCTTCAGATGTACCCCAAAGTGAACTAGATTAATTAGGGTGACCAACTGTCCTCTTTTGCCCAGACATGTCCTCTTTTTACGTCCAGTCCGGGGCGTCCGGGTGGGTTTTATAAATTTATAAAAC
>JAEANM010025832.1:0-10865 GCA_017656035.1 Myanophis thanlyinensis
TTACATCAGACAGTTTGCTAGTCCAATACAATGAGTCAACCCCAGTCCACTTAACCTGTGATGCATCCCCATATGGGATGGGGGCAGTTCTCAGCAACGTTTTCCCCGATGGGTCCAATGCTTCAATTGCATATTTCTCCCGCACCCTATTGGCAGCTGAGAGGAATTACAGCCAATTGGACAAGGAAGCCCTGACCGCTCTGGAGGGAATTAAGTGTTTCCATGACTACCTGTATGGCTGGAAATTCACACTTATTACCGACCATAAGCCTCTCTTGGGCCTCATAGCAGGGGACAAACAGACTCCTGAAGTTCTGTCGCCCCGCCTCACTCATTGGACTGAATTCCTGTCAGCTTACTCCTATACACTAGTATACAAACTGGGCACACAAATTGCAAATGCAGAAACCCTCAGCCATTGCCCCGTGCAAATCAATCTAGTCGACCCAGCACCAGCACACCAAATACTCCTCCTAGAACAGCTACCAGAACTTCCAGCAACCGCTGACCTCATCGCTAGGCTCACCCCCAAGAGACCCCACCTTAGCCACTGTCCTACACTGGGTATTAAAAGGGTGGCCACCACAGCTGCGGGGGGGGGGGAATTTAAACAGTACAAGGCACAAAAAGCGGAACTGTCTACAGTAAAAGGCTGCCTACTTTGGGGAAACTGTGTTATCATACCCCCAAAACTACAGCCACAGATACTAACCTCACTACATGAGGGCCACCCGGGCATGGTAAGGATGAAAGCCCTTGCCAGGAGTTATGTCTAGTGGCCGGGCCTTGACACTGACATTGAGACCAGAATCAAACAATGTTCTCCCTGCCAGTCCTCCAGGGCAGCCCCCCCGGCAGTTCCAATCTCCAAATGGGAAATACCACAAAACCCATGGTCCTGTTTACACCTGGATTTTGCAGGCTCTATACAAGGGCACATGCTACTGATAATCGTCGATGCCCACTCTAACTGGACAGAGGTACAACTGATGCGCTCAGCCACAACGGATGCAGTCATCAGGGCTCTACAAAAACTATTCACAACCCATGGCCTTCCTGACATCATAGTCTCTGACAACGGCCCCCAGTTTACCGCAGACAACTTCAACAAATTCCTAATGGGCCTGGGCATCCGACATGCCTCCTTGGCTCCGTACTACCCGATGGGGAATGGTAGAGCAGAACGGGCCATAAGAACAACCAAAGAAGCCATTGCCAGAATGACTACAGGCGACTTACAGCATAAAATAAACATTTTTCTCCTGACCCAACACTCCACACCTTCCCCACTGACTAACCGCAGCCCAGCGGAATTACTCATGGGCCGCAAAATAAAAATTACCTTAAACAGCATCCACCCAGACGACCTCCCTGATGTGGAGGAACCGACACACCCCGGGACAAGGACCTTCCAAGTGGGGGAGGGGGTCTTTGCAAGAAACTACCCGGGGCCACCAAAATGGGTGCCCGGGACCATAGTGCGGTCAACCGGACCAAAATCATACAAAGTACAATTCCAGGACGTCCTCCTATGGAAAAGGTATGTCAACCAACTCAGGGGGTGGGTTCCTGGAGGAGCCAGCCAAAACAACGGCAATGGGCACTCTGAGAACAATCCAGAGCACCATGGGGGGCAGCCCTCAGGAGAGAGACAACAACTCAACCCGGGGAGCACGAACCTACATCCAGCCAGAATTACCCCTGCCACCACCGCCGAGGCCCAGCTGCCGCCACTGCCACCGCCACCGATCCAACCATGGAAGGAGGTCCTGGCAGTCCCATCTTCTCTCTTCGGTGGTGCAGACATGAATGAACCGAGTCTGCGCCGTTCGGTCAGAAATAGGCACCGCCCTACTTATCTGGCCAACTACGCATGCACCATTAGAAAAAATGAGAATTCTTCATCTAAGAGGGGAGGGGTGTTGTGTCCTGTGCAGCCACGGGCAGAGTCTTCCCTCCAGTCCACCCATGCAGCCTTGTGAACTGGTAGCCGATTGGCTGCCGGCCCGGAGAGTCCTGATTGGTCAGGACGCTCTGGCCAATAGGGTAAATGACAGGCAGAGCCGTGGGTAAATATAAAACCAGCGGCCCACCTGCAAAGCTTTTGCTAAGAGAGTGCATCATGAGTTTTACTCATGATTGCAAATAAATGGGTACCCTTGCGGTTATCTAAACGGACCCACGTCTAGTGTATTTTTTATCGTAAAAGGACAGGGTTTTTGGCTAAAACAGCTCTGATAAAGAGTTCTACAGAACTAGAAAGATTGCACACTTTTTTTTTCTTTTAATGGGGAAGAGAGTCCTCAGAAAAGAATACCAGGTCATTACATTTTGGATGGATCCTGCATCTTTTCTAAAGCTACAATTTGGGGCAAGGGAAGATGAATCGCAGCACTTCACACAGAGAAAACTTCACAACTGTGCTTACTCTCTGAGTAAATTTTCTAAGCTTTCCCGATCTCCCCTTCTGCACTTAAAAATACCTGAGCCCCTACCCCCTGGGATAATAATTGACCTGCCCCCACCATATCTGAGGAGAGTAAGATTCCTTTCTATTCCTTTCTCCCACTGCCAGCGCAGTGCTGTTTTCCTCTGAAAAGGAGTGCACCATGCTTTCTTTGACAATTGCAAATGCCCAGAACACTTCTTTTCTTTTCTTTTCTTTTCTTTCTCCCTCCTGCCACCAAGCATGATCCCTCATCCCTTGGAAACCCAACACCTAAGTGAAATGAGGTAGAGGGAGGAGAACCCAAGCCAGCAGGAAAAGCAAATCAACAGGAATTGTTATCACTCCCATTGGGATTACTGCACACTGCTCTCTCTTCAGTACCAAGAAGAAAGTTAAGTACGGGGGTGGGGTGGGGCAGAGGGTGGATGGGGCCAGCCACAATTTAACTAAGTGTTCATCCAAGGTGCTCAAACACCCTGAATCCCACCACTGAAGAAAACATATAGCATTAAGATGGAAGAAGAACAAGTAAAAGAGAATGATAGTATGAACTAAAAATTTTGGCTATCCAAATGAGTTAGATAAATGGCAGAATTTATGGGATATAAATTATAAATTAACAATGTCTACTGCTTACAGAGAAAATATTTATAAAATGTTTTATAGATGGAAGTAAGCAGCGGAGTACCACAAGGCTCCATCTTAGGCCCAGTACTCTTCAATAACTTTATAAATGACTTAGATGAGGGAATAAAAGGGAACTCATCAAATATGCAGATGACACTAAACTGGCACGAATAGCCAACACCCCTGAAAACAAGCTCAAGATCCAAAAGGGGCGTTGGACTTACCTGATACGCCCTTTCTCGTCGGGTAGAGAGCTAATCCGTAAGATTTATGGGTTAGTCTTGTCATTTCATAGATCTACTGACTGAGAACTAAAGCTATAAAAGGGGGCCAGGCTCCTCCCCCAGCCCCAGTTTCTGCGAAGAAATCAAGCGATCATAATGGCAAGTTCAAATATAACAGAACCTTTATTGTCCCAGTTCAAGTTCAACTTTGAACATAACAACACTATATATGCTGAAGGACCAGGAAAGAACAACAAACCAAGTAACGGGAGGGCCAAATTAGCTCTCTACCTGACAAGAAAGGGCGTATCAGGTAAGTCCAATGCCCCTTCTCCGTCGGAAGTAGAGAGCAAATCCGTAAGATTTATGGGATATACCCAAGCTAATTGTGCTCAGGGAGGGTAATGAACTGGTCCTGACAAGAAGAGGATGCCTGGACCCTATGGAGCACTCTCCTGCCAAATGCAGCCTCGTCTGAGGCATAAGAGTCAATGCGATAGTGTCTTATAAAGGGTGACGGAGAAGTCCATGTGGCTGCTTTGCACACCTCCTCGACTGTAGCAAAGGTGGACCACGCTGCCGAGGTGGCCGCACTCCTTGTGGAGTGTGCTGTTATGCCCTTGGGAGGCTGAAGTCCCCTGGAGGAATAAGTGGCCACTATACAGGCTCAGATCCAGCGGCCAATCACCTTTGATGAAACCTTTCTCCCCAGGGAGTGGTCCTGGAAGGAGACAAAGAGCGCGTCAGTCTTTTGAAAAGGTCTGGTCCTGTCAAGGTAGGTTTGCAAAGCCCTGCGGACGTCCAACCTGTGCCAACGGGCCTCCTCCCAGTGTGACGGATCCGGGTGGAAATCCGGCAGGACGATCTCCTGCTTCCTATGGAATATCGTGTTCACCTTGGGTGTGAAACTTGGGTCGAGCCTCAAAACACTCTGTCCATGTGGAAGATGCAAAGTTCCTGCTTAGTGGAAAGAGCAGCAAGCTCTGAAATTCTACGTGCTGATGTTATAGCGATCAGGAACGCCACCTTCCAGGTAAGGGTCCTGAGGGAGGCTGATCGAATGGGCTCAAAGGGGACCGTCATTAGGCCCTCAAGGACCACCGGTAACTCCCACGTGGGAAAACGATGGATGACCGGAGGGCACAGATTGGTTGCTCCCCTAAGGAAGCGTTGTACTGTGGGGTGCAAGAAAAGAGATGGGCCAGTGTCACAGTCGATCACTGATGCAATGGCCACTACCTGACGACGTAAGGTATTTGGTCGTAAGCCCTTGTCAAGGCCATCCTGGAAAAATTCCAAGAGGTGAGATACCTGCAGCTGGAGCACGTCGAGGTCCTTCTTGTTGTACCATGCCGTGAACGACTGCCAGGTAGCCTCATAGATCCACGTAGTGGACTGACGACGGGAGGCTTGGATGGTTGCGATTACTCTGGGAGACAAGTTGTTGGTAATCAGCACCCACCGTTCAAATGCCAAGCGGCTAGCCGGAGCCATTGGGGGTCCAGATGGCAAATCTCCCCCTGTGTGAGCGATGATGGCTGTATCGGGAGAATCCAGGGATCTGCAATTGACAGATGACGTAACTTGGCGAACCACAGGCGACGTGGCCAATGTGGAGCTAGGAGAACCAGGTCCGCTCGTTCTGCCCTCACCTTGCGTAGCACCCTCGGAATGAGGGGCATCGGTGGGAAGGCATAGAGAAGGCCCCTGGGCCACCTCGACCTGAGCGCATCCGTCCCCTCCGCTAGGGATTCCTCGTAACGAGAGAAGAAGCGGGGCAGTTTTGCATTGGCTGTTGTCGCAAATAAGTCTAGTTGGAAGCGGCCGTAATGGTGCATCAATTGTTGAAAAAGGTTGTCATCCAGCGCCCATTTGGATGGGTCTAGAGTGGCCCTGCTCAGCCAGTCCGCCTTTGTGTTCAAGTCCCCCGAGATGTGTTCCGCTCTGATGGATAGTAAATTGGATTCCGCCCAATTGAACAGGAGCCTCGACTCCCTCATCAGGGTTCTGCACTTGGTCCCACCCTGGCGATTCACGTGGGCTTTCGTCGCCATGTTGTCTGTCAGAATGAGGACATGAGTTTGTGACAGGTGAGACTGAAATTTGGTGAGGGCAAGCCACACTGCTCACAACTCGAGGCAATTGATGCTGAGTTGCTGAGCCAAGGCGGACCACCGGCCCTGGGCCACATGACGTTGGAAGTGGGCTCCCCAGCCCTGAAGGCTCGCATCCATCGTTACGACGAGTTGGTCTGGGTTGGAGAAGATATGGCCCGCATCGATGCTGGGAGATAGCCACTACTGCAGGGAGCAACGGACATCATCGGGAAGCTTTACCTTGATGTGGGAATGGCTGGATCCGTCCTTCTGGAATGGGAGCAGGAACCACTGCAGCTGCCTCGAGTGGTGTCTGGCCCATGGAACTATGTCTATGGTGGACACCATCTTGCCGAGCAACTTGGACAGTTGTGCTAGGGATGGCTTCCGCTGCCTGCA
The DNA here is from genome assembly GCA_017656035.1 of Myanophis thanlyinensis. NCBI lineage: Eukaryota > Metazoa > Chordata > Lepidosauria > Squamata > Homalopsidae > Myanophis > Myanophis thanlyinensis. The sequence goes on from JAEANM010025832.1 coordinate 5,796, forward strand.
TACCTTCTGGAACAGGTGATGGATGCCCTGCCTCCTGTCCAGGGAGAGAAACACTTTTCCCACAGATGTGTCGATGATGGTCCCCAGATGTTGCAATCGAGTGGTGGGCTGCAGGTGGCTCTTCTCGTGGTTGATGGAGAAACCATGTGCCCGGAAGGTGAGAAGTGTGATGTGAATGTCCTGCCTCGCCCTGTGAACAGATGACAATTGGATCAGGATATCATCGAGATAAGCATGTGTTCGGACCGGAATCTGATGAAGGTATGCTATTATGACTGTGATCAATTTCGTGAATGTCCTCGGTGCCGAGGAGAGGCTGAACGGAAGTGCCCTGTACTGAAAATGTTGCCCCTGGTAGCAAAACCACAGGTAACATTGGTGGGCCTCTTGGATCGGCACATGCAGGTAGGCCTCTGTGAGGTCTATGGATGCCAGGATGTCTCTGTGGTGTAATAGTGCCGTTATGCTCTTGAGGGTGTGCATCTTGAATTTGTTGTACACAACATACTCGTTGAGATCCTTTAGGTCCAGGATGGCCCTCCATCCTCCCAATGTCTTGGGAATCATGAAGAGGATGGAGTAGAATCCTTGGCCCTGGAACTCTGATGGGACCGGCTGGATTGCTCGTATGTGTAAAAGATGGCAAATCGCCTCTGACATGAGGGCCTGATGTGCTGGATTGTTGGATGTCAGGCACTGGCGGAACCTGTTCGGGGGGGTCACAAGGAAGTCCAAGGATAAGCCCTGCCTGACCATCTGCCTCACCCAGGCGTCGGGCGTAGTTGCCTCCCATTGGTCCACGAAATATGTGAGGGGGCCAACAATGGGAAAATTTGTGTGTGAGTCACTTGGAGTGGCGGAAGGGCTTGCCCTGCTTGTTGGCCTGGGGGCATCTGGAGAATTGCTGCTGGTAATTGCTCTGAAATGGCCGCTGTTGATGTTGTTGTTGCTGTCTGTCCTGACGGAAGGAGGTCTGGCGGTAGGACGGAGAGTAGAAGTCGGTGGATGGGCGAAAGGAGGAACGCCTGTAGTAAGGCTTCCTTCTCTCAGAGGTTTTGGGATTGGATTTCAACCTCTTTTTTCCCTCCTTCGTCTCAGTGAGGACTGGTTTAAGTGCTTCACCAAACAACTGCTGGCCTGCAAATGGGGCGGTTGCCAGTTTCCATTTTTGCTTCGCAGCTGGCTGCCAGGACTTTAGCCATACCACTCTGTGCCCAACTACCGCCGTCCCGATGGACCTCGACGTGAACTTTGCAGCATGAAATGTGGCATCCACTGAAAATTCGATTGCTGCCATCAGCTTATTTATATCCTGATGGACCCTGGTGTTCTCTGCTTCTATTCTCTCTTGGAGCTGACGAAGCCAGAGGAGGGTGGCCCTATTGAAGAAAGATGCTGATGTTGCCGCCTTCACAGTCCACGACACGGCTTGATGACCCCTGCAGAACAGCTGTTCTAGACACTTGTCCTCCACCTTGAGGAGATCGTCCAGGTCTGCGACCAGAATGTTGGAGGATGCCATGTCTAATACCGGCTCATCCAACTTCGGTGGCTCCAGGAAGGCCGCAAATGCCTCAGCCATATTGTATAATAACTTTTCTGAATTCAAGGGCGGCTTGCCCACACCTGGGACCTCCCATTGCTTAATGATGAGGTCAGAAAACAGAGAAGTAGCTGGAATCTCCTCTGCTTTAGTAACCTGCGTGGTTAAGAGAAATTGAGCTGCTTCGCCCTCTGGAGTAGTCTGTTGCTCCATGGAGGATGTATTTTTAGGTTGCAATTGCGTCACGATTTTTGCTTTGTTTAGAAGCATTTTAAACATTGACGCCCAGAAGAGTCCTTGGAGCACCGGAGCCTCCGGGAGGTCTGTTTCATTGGCAGAAAGTACACGATCGTCTTTGGCTGCTGAGGCGTCTGAAGCCTCTGACGATGAAGGTGACTGAGGACACACGTAATCCTGGTCCAGCTGAGAGGAAACAGAAGAGATCGTCCCCGAGGTGGACGGTCAAGCCTCGGCTGGGCTGGCAGGATTAGGCTGAGTTGGCAGTTGATTGGTGGAGATCGCAGCCACGATCATGTCCTTCATCTGGGATAGTAGACTCTGCTGCAGGGCTGCTAACGTCAACGGCTCCTCCAGGGCTACTGGGGCTGCCTGCTGGCTTTCTACGTGCACAATAGGTTGGAGAGGGAAATCCTCTGCCACCTGCATGGCCCCCTCTGGTGATAGTGGAGGGACTAGTCGCAGTTCCACGTCTGGTGAAGACGGAGAGGGCGATATGTTGGACAGCTGTGTGTCAGGTAATGGGGCAGCCGCCTTGCCCTGCCTCTTATCTGGGGCCCGCTGACCGCGTGGCTCTCCTTTTCCTCCCGCCCTAGAAGATTTCTGAGGTGGAGCCCTTGGCTTCTTCATTGCAGGCTGCTCTGAAGCGATATGCTTGCGCTTTGAAGTACATTTGCGTGGCTGTTCTGGTGATAAAGATCTGCCATGTGTTTGAGAAGTATTCTCCATGAGGTCTGTCCCAACTGCAGGCAGGACCCACGGGGGAAGGAGAGAGAGAGGGAAAAGGTATTAGTGTGAGTCACCTTGTGAAACTATTTGCCCAGGTCTGAATACAAACTGGGAATATTCCAGCCAGTCCTGAAAAATTCCCTCATGTGACCTCCAGGACCCCCTGAGGATGCAGTCCCAACTGGTGGGGGGGGCCCTGGTCTTTACAAACAGACTCAGCCAGTGAGAAGGGCATGGCAGCTTGTGCTGGAATGAGTGCCATGTGGCATCCCTTTTTCCAGCTGCTGCTTTAAATTCAATGAACATTGCTTTTAAAATTAGGTATCCATTGCCCTCTGTGTACTGCATAGGCCCCAAAATGGTGGCGGGAAGATAAAGGGCAAAATTTAAAATGGTGGCCTCAGCCGGCTTCATCTTGCCCATTTTCAAAATGGCGGCCGGAGCATAAGGGCAAAAATCCAAAATGGCGGCCACAGCCGGCTTCATCTTGTCCCTTTCCAAAATGGCGGCCAGGAGTCAAAATGGTGGCCACCACTTGCCTATCAGCCACAAGGGACGAGGCCTTGTTTGAAAAACGAGGCCTGCACTATCAACAGTAAGGCCAGCGATTCTCCTTGTGCCGAAATGGGCCTTACACGGAAGGCCCAGGCATCCTGTGGCCGAGGAATGTTGATTTGCTCATTAGCGCTCCAGCGCAATCAAATGAGCCAGCAAAATTGCCTCCGGCAGGCCTCAAACACTTCCAACGAACTCGGCTCGCCACGTGGAGGCCAAAGAGGCCTCGGCCAGGCTCAGCGCGGCTCAATACAAATGGAAAAACATTGCTGATCATCAATTTCGGTGTAGAGCCAGCCCGCAACCTCGGTAGGGTCGTGGGTGTTGTGCTAGGCCCCCGCTGTCTCGGTCAGATCAGTAGGGGTGGGGGTGTGTGCGTTTAGTCCCCTGGAGCCCTTGCCTCATCGGGCATGCTTTTCTTGGAAAGAAAAGAAAAATGCCCTTATAACCCCCCCCCCCCTTTATTAATCCTCTGCTGCCTTCCAGGACCCGCAGCTTTAAGAGGGGGGGAAACTAAGGGGGGGTATGGGGGAAGCGTGCTTAGCTGCAACGAGGATTACTGTTTGCTTCCTCCCCCCCTTTCACTATAAGTGCTTTGAAATTCAAGGGAATTGTTCCTGAATGATCATCTGTAAAAAGGGGACAAAGAAAAAATAGAGAAATATTAGTTACTTACATCTAATTCACTAAGAAATTATTCAAATGGAGTGAGAACAGTCAGTTATCTATTGATGACTGAGAAAGAAACTGGGGCTGGGGGAGGAGCCTGGCCCCCTTTTATAGCTTTAGTTCTCAGTCAGTAGATCTATGAAATGACAAGACTAACCCATAAATCTTACGGATTTGCTCTCTACTTCCAATGGAGAAAGATCATGACACACTTGAACAATGGGTTCCATCCAACAAAATGAATATTAATGTAGAGAAAAGCAAACTTTTAGGCAGGAAAAATCGAAGATTTAAGTACAGATTAGTTGAAACCTGGCTCAAAACCAGTAACTTTGAGAAGACCTTGCAGTCCCAGTGGATGATCATTTGAATATGAGCAGCAGTGGGCAGCAGCAGCCAAAAAAGCTAATGCAATTCTAGGTTGTATAAACAGACATAGTATCAACATAATGTGAAATATTAGTACTGATTTATGTATATAAGACCACACCTGGAATACTGCAACCAATTTTGGTCACCATACTACAAAAAAGATGTTTAGACTTTGGAAAAAGTTCAGAGAAGAGCAATTAAGATGATCAAAAGTCTGGAGACTAAAACATATGAGGAATGGCTGCAGGATTTGGGTTTGGCTGGTCTAAAGAAAAGAAGAATTAGGGGTGACATGATAGCAGTATCCATCACTGGACATTTTAAAGAAGATACTAGACCTGGGGTGTCAAACTCAAGGCCCGGAGGCCGGATCCAGCCCATGGAGGTCTTAGATCTGGTCTATGGGGCCACCCAGGAAACAGCGAAGGATCAGCCTGCAGTGCTTCTGCCAATGAAAATGGAGCTTGGGAGGGCTGTGTGCAGCTCTCTTGAGCTCTGTTTTCACTGGCAGAGGGTTGCAGGAGGCTATCACAGCTGAAATGGAGCTTGGGAGTCCATTTTTGCTGGTCGAGCATTCAGGCTGCCACAGGCACCCCTAACATGAGTGATGTCAAGCTGGCCATGCCTACCCTGGCCATGCCCACCCCAGCCCCCCAAAGTCAATACAACCCTGATACATCCCTCAATGAAATCACGTTTGACACCCCTGAACTAGACAGTCACTTATCTAATATAGTGTCAGAATCTAAAAGGACATTTTATTGAGGGGGATTTTGCTGAAGAGAATTAACCATTGTCTACAGTATTATTTGGGGCCTTTTAGATTTGACACATTTTTTTCTTATTCTACTGCAAGGTCGCTGAGAGGGTAAGGGGGGAGTTGGAAAAGGCAACTCAGAATTGTTATCTTGTTTTCATTCTTTTAGGTCTGGTTCTCATGAGAACTTTCTCCAGACATTTCACAC
>JAEANM010025833.1:0-10865 GCA_017656035.1 Myanophis thanlyinensis
AGTCCACTACCAATTCTTTTGTTTTGCTGACATTAAGAAGGAGTTTGTTTACCAGACACCAGTTCTCTAAGTTCTTGTCTCTTCTAGGTAGGCTGTCTCATTATTGTCAGAGATCAGGCCTACCACAATAGTTACACTAATATTGAATATGAGTTACACTAATATTGAAGAAATAGTGGAATTGAATAATTAAAGAAAGGATGCCAAAGGAGGGACAAAATGAAATGTGAATGATAATTGTTTTTTAAAAAAATAATTATTTTAAATAATTGAATTGTTGAGTTGTCCTGTAGCGAATTGGCTGCAGCGAATTGTCCCATTCCATCCTCCTTTTGCTTATTGGGATATCTACAGTAAGATGCCCACGACTGTCATATCTTAACTGTGGCAACAGTATTTTCACGTGGCATCCTGATTAGGCAGAGAAGATGCTAATCTAGTAAGGTACACTGTAGCTTTCACCAAAGTCTGTCACATAGAATTCAGCCAAAGACTTGATCAGTTTCGAGAAGGAGCCAGCAGGCAAGAAGAATAATGACAACAACAAAAAAGTATTCTAAGTCATGCAGTGTATCTCTCTGAATTTTGAATGCCTGATTCGTCTTTATATCTTTTCTACCAGTGTTGCTTTTATTTAAAATGCTTTTTTAAAGTCAGTAACAGCCATTGAGAAAAATTTTAAAATGTTATCTTTACAATAAGTAAGTTAATTTTTAGTATTGTTTATTATAGGAAATATATTTACTAACATTATGTTTAGTAATATTCACTACCAGATGTGACTACCAGTAAAGATGTGTGATGTAGATGCAAAGAAACATACGTTTCCATGTGTTACTTATTCATTCATAATTCATTAGCTAGCTAGCCTGATAATAGTATGTATTAATTGATATATAGTATTAAACAATGGTATAAGGCAGCATTTGCTGATATAGAAATTCATGCCAGGAAGAAATAGTCTGCCTGAAATATAAACTCGTAAAACAAAGAAATCATGTGTACATACAATATATTTTAAAAAGAATCTTCTCATGGATTTCTGATATGCCGAGAAAATACTGTGGAAGATTTGACTACATTTAGGCTGCGGTTACAAAAAATGAAGGAAAAAATGAAGTTTAAAAGGGAAATAACAAATATCACAGTAATGTCTTAACCAGTCCAGAGGCCATCTCTATTGGAAACTGTGCAGCGCCTGGGGTTTTGCCCTAGGCACTTGAAAGCTTCTAGTTATTAAGTATCATAGGAATATAGTTCTTTATATTCTTTACCAAAATGCTTCATTGGTAAAAGTTAAACAGGAGAGGTAAAAAAAAAAAAAAAAAGGGTTTAAAAGTCTTTGAATAAAAATTGATGTAAAGTTTCTGGACAATTTAATGCATTTTGTACAATATTACTCAATCTAATACAATTCAAATATTTTTGGTCATGCAATATTTGAATCTATAGAATTGTAGTTTAGTAAAGATGATGGACTGTGGGTTAGGAAATCCCTAACTGCAATTTTTAGGTTTCCATCTTTGGTGCAGGTTTCAATTTAAAACTGTTCCAACAAAGACTGTTTAGGCTAAATATATTCTGGCTGGCATTTACGAAAACCAACCCAATTTGCATCAGTAGTCTTTCACCTCAAAACTAGAAACAATGGTTCTAGGAACAGAATTTCTCATTCTAACATCTTTTCCATAACCTGTCATAAGTAGTATTTTTTCCAGTTCCATTCTTTTTTTAAAGACCAGAAGAATGGATTAGAGCAGAGATATCAAACTCAAGGCCTGGGGGCCAGATTTGGCCTGTGGGGTGCTTAGATCTGACCCATGGGGCCATCCTGGAAACAGCAAAAGCATGGCCCGCAGTGACTCTGCCAGTGAAAACAGAGCTCGGGAGCGCTGCGTGTGCTCCCCTGAACTCCGTTTTTGCTGGCAGAAGGTTGCAGGAGGCCGTCACAGCAGAAAACGGAGCTCTGGAGCCTGTTTTCGCTGGCAGAGTGCTCGGGCCACCACAGACACCCCTGATATGAGTGACATCGAGCTTATCACACCCACCCTGGCCACACCCACCCCGGCCCCACAAGGTCAAACACAACAGTGAAATTGAGTTTGACACCCCTGGATTAGAGCATTCTGTATGACCTTATCAGAGCTCAAATTGATTCAATGACAACTGCTTTTAGTAATCATATCAATTCCTACACGAGCAGGCTGAGAAGTAATGTCACTGAATAATTCTGGATTATTACTTCCTTGGTTTTGCTTTTGCTTTCCTGAAAATAGCAGACCTTGGGGTAATTGGTCCAACCAATCTAATTTCCCCTCCCTGAATAAAATAGTGAGCTGCAATAACACTATTTCTAGAATGGAAGAGAATATCCTGCAAAATGGGTTGTTTTTCCTGTTTGCTGCACATGCTATTTTACAATAATAAAAATATTTTATTATTCCCTTAAAGTCCGCTCAAGATGTTACATAGCCTGGTAATGAAACGTTCAGAAACCAACTTAAAAACTCAGAGAAGGAACCTTCACCCTCATATTTTATCATGTTCTGTGTATTCATATAAACACAGTGTACTGTAGATAGACTACGTTCTTCAGAGAAGAGTCTTTTGAAGATGTACCCACTACAAAATATGTGGCTATTTGGCATGCGGGACAAGGCTCCTGTGTAACCCCCAGGCTAACAGAATGTTTCCTTAGAGAAATGCACACATCCTTCCAGTCCCCAGATACTTTGGAAATTGCAAAAAGCATCTCTTTTGCCAAACCTAAGTAAATTGAATTGAATGTTGTTAATATTGTCCTGTTTCATATTTTATATTTCGTTTTAATTGTTGTAAATTGCCTTGAATGCTTATAGGAGCAGAAAGATGGGTTGTATATAAATAAATAAATTTAAAAATGAATTCATTTCATGTATGCATTTTGGCATTACATTTGACAAAATCTGTTCATAGCTTCAAAAAGACCCTTTTCATTGACATATGGATCAGGATCAGCCTTCTCACTAGTCATCTTGATTCAGAAAGAAGAGCATGAAAGGTAATTACTTCCCAGCCTCAAATTGCCAGGAGGACTATTAGTTGGTGGAAAAGCTGCCTACTAGCACCATTATACCCAGCTGAATACAGTTTTGATGTTGGATGGATCTTCCAGGAAGTCCAACAGCCTATATTTTCTCTCTTCATCAGAGTGTCTGATAATCCCATAGGAAAGTATATCTCAAAGAAAAATGTTGACTTTTACATCAGCTAATTTAGTGTGACTTTTGAAATACTTCATATTTCTCCTTTTTTTTTAGAAGAATTACAGTTCCTTTATATAATGTTTCATGGTGGGTTGCACATTTAAAATGCCCTGATTTAGTTTTTAAACAAGGGTATGCATAAAGTTACTTATTTCTTCACAGAGGTTTTCAGTTGATGCTATTTTTTTCTCACTGATGCTTTATAATTACTAAACTATAAATGACTATAGTTTTAGATAGTCACTATCTAAAAACTGGATTAGGGTGGCATGTTATAAACAGTGGAAGACATTTATGATTAGGAGAGAGCAGTAAGATGCAAAATTACAAACCAGACTAAACAATGACATGGCATATCACAAAAGAAGATGAAATACCATCAGATTCACCAAATCACCTAATAGAAAATTTATGACTGATCCTAAGTACAATATACATAATCTCCAAAGAACACATACATCCAGAGAAGTAGAGCATACCTGTGTTTACAGGGCAAATAAATGCAATGTAAACAACTTTAATGCTTCACTGTAGAATCATGAATATTAGTTTGAGTACTGTATAACAAAGGTTTGTTTTGTCTGTATTTTTAAGAGTGGGGGGACCTCAGTGGTTAAAGGCCCTGATCTTGTCAGCTGGAGACTGACAGCCTGGACACTGACAGCTTGGGTTTGAGACCCAAGCTCCAGGCAATGGAGTGAGCTCCCATTCTTGCCCCAGCTCCTGCCCACATACCAGTTTCAAATGCAACATTAATAGGTAGATAGATTAATAGTTACCACTTTAGTGGGAAGGTAATAGCATTGCATGCACCTTGGCATATAGTCATGCTGGCCACATGACCATGGAAATTGTTTTAGGATAACACTGGCTCCCATGGCTAAGAAACAGAGATGAACACTGTGCTGTAGAGTCAGACATGACTGACAGGGAAACCTTTACCTTTATCTATTTTTAAGAGAAGAATATGGCAGTGTCTGGCAATAGGGGGTTAAAATCTTTTAGACATCACTATGACTACAATTTGACTGCCTCAGCTCCATTTGGTCTCCATTCATTGAATTAGAGTCATATATTTTGTTGAGCTTCATCCATTCCTTGGCTTCATGGTACCTGAGGGATCTATATTTTTGAAGAAGTGTGCTTCTTAGAGTAGCAATTCAACAAAAGCCAAATACATAACCAGAAATGGTTGATCTACCAAAGGTACTGATCAGGAGGCAAGGATGTAGTCATAAGTGAACAACTAGGCTTGTAGGATCATCGATTGGAATAAATCTGCATCAGACCTGTCCTGCAGAGCAGGATCAAAGCAGTATCTGAGATGGGGGCAAAAACTCAAGGAAATGAAATGAAAGCCAATGAAACAGACAAATCACAGGTTTTCTCTTGTTCTGTGTTGTTCTGAAAATTATTATCATCTGGAATATTCCTTTCAGTACTAGCTGATAATTTTTGCTACATTTAACATCTAAAATACATGAAATAATTCTGAAAAAGTAATGATTTATACTCTTTATCCGGGACAGTTAAAAATAAAGATTTCAGGTTTGTTTTTATTTTTTATTTTGGCTGCCACAGTCGCTCTTACTACCAGAGTCTGAAACAAGACTTTCCTTTGTCTCACTAGAAGGGTTGATACTTCTCTTATCATCCCAGAATAAACAAATCTATCAGATGCAATTTATACAGGTGCATGTGCTTGCCTTTTGCTATTTAGCTGGCCAGGTTCCTACCAAGTATCTGAGATATTTCTTAATTTGCAAAGAAGAACGTACTCCTACTATGATAGAATGAAAATGGTGATTTTAATCGTCATCTATATAATTAAGAGTTGGGTTTGATTGTACCCAAATGAAGGCTGAATTCAGATTCTTTGCATTCTGTGTACCCATCCATTTATTATGCAACTATAGAACCTGACATATGCTTCTACTTTTAGCTCTTCAGGCTAATTTGAAAATATATGAAGTGGCAGAACTGGCAAGGAATAGAGTATAATTTTAGTAAAATTGTGAATTCTATGCTAAAACATGGATGGACTGTCATACTGTTAGAGTTTAACTGCTTGATTTTTTTTTACATAAAAAATTACAACATTACAAAAGCTAAAGTAGAATATTCTTCCATGAAATCTAAATTTTTGGTGTGAAAGAAATTTGTGTAATGAAAATATTCAGTAATTTGATTTTCTTACCTTTTATAGTCAAATTTGTATTTGTAGATTAGGGTTTACATATCACATATCTATACAAACCTTCAGCTTTGTATGAAATGATTACTTTATCCTTTCCTTGTACATTTTTTCCTTATATGTATTCAGTAGCTGGATACCCGTGCTTCGCTATGAAACTATGTGATAGGGCTTGCCACTTAAAGCTTGAAAATTAATGAGTAGTTACGATTGGGCTTGATATATTGACACTGAAAACTTGGAAATTAATGAGTAGTTAAAAAAGGCACTGTATTATTTCATTAGAGATGGTCAGATAAGTTTCTGTTACAGATTAAGACATTATTGTAAATCTAACAAAAATAAAATAGATGGGTTTAAGCCCCTTAATCCCACCAGTACCCCTGGTTTTTGGTCTACACAGCCAAGATAACTTGCATAGCATAGACTTGGATTACCACATCATGTCTTCTACCTCAAGGTTGGCACTCCAATCATGCTGTTACGCAATCTAAGCCCTCCGAAACTGTGCAGTGGCACCAGGCTTCAGTTGAAGAATCTGTACAAACACATAATCGAAACCACAATTTTCACAGGCATCAATCAGGGAGAAACTGTTTTCATCCTCCGAATTCCTCTGATCCCATCAGGCTATCACTTCAAGTTCAAACATCTACAATTTCTCATTAAGATGTGCTACACCATCACCATTAATAAGTCACAGGGATAGACTTTGAAAGTGGCTGGTGTGCATCTGAGGATGGCTGTTGCTGAGGCCCCGCCACGATACTGTCTATCCTGTGGCAGACACTGCCCCTGCACTTTGAATTTTGCCATAATATTTCCTTCCTTTACCTCTCTGGCTCCAAAAGACATCATTTGGAAACATCCATTGTACTTCCAGGCAGCAGAAAGAAAGTGCTCTACCATTAGATGCTGATGGATGAGAAGGCTGTGTAAGGGTTCAGGGTAGAGCTCAAGAGAGGGAACTGGACTTTACCAGCACTATTAGTCCAAGGCATTGATCTGATTTGTGATATCTTTTCATTGTATTTAGCTGTAGCTGCCTGATTTATGTAGTGGTTATTAGATGCATACTTTTTTACAGCCTCTCTATTGACTTGGGGATGAGTTTGACAATACTTTTTTGCAGCTTCCCTTACTTGTGTTTTCCTAATTGAATCTGTAAATCTTTTCTTGCATTTGCCCCCTCTTTTCTCTTTAACTGGTGCTACAGTAGAAGGAACAGATTCATTTGAACTGAGGAGGTTAGTGTAAGAAGTGATTTGGGGATGGGACACTATGCAGGAGAAATTTGGTTCACAATCCGTTGGCTCAGTAGTGGTCAATGATTGAAACTCATAAGGGAATATCTCTCCCGCCACCTTGAGTCTAGAAGCAGTAGACATTTTGGTGAGATAGCAATGTTTAATACGGTAAGGAGCCCCATCCCACTCCTGAGTGAAGGAGTGGAACATGTGCCAGTCTGAACTGAGGTAACAGAATGTGAGGCAATTGGCAGTTTGAACACAATTATTTTCAGGTGGGGAGGGGGAGTAGAATGTCTAATTCCTTAGCATCATAGCTTGTTAATTACTAATTACAAATTACTAGTGATCTCATGGTCATTTCAAAAATCCTTTCTTAGTGAGCAGCTAGAAGCCAAGAGGAACGTATGTGCCAAATTTCAGGTTTGTAGGCTTTAAGGTTCTGGAGATTTCATGATGCTGTGTGAGTGGTATTTTGCTTTTATATATATAGATTTCTCTCCCTCCAATGTTTTCCTTTATGGACAGGTCACAGAGATGACTTTAGTTCACCATTTCATCAGAACAGATAATTTTTCAGCTATTAATAGTGAAATACTACTTTATACATTGTACTGTAAGAGAAAATGTAATCTTTACAGGTCGCAAGGAATTTAATTCCAGTTTTTTTCACTGTTTTCTTGGGCTTGTATGTGATGGCTTATAAAAGTTAAGAAAGTTCTCACCAATCTGGGAGCCATTTTATTCCCCTCATCTCCCACAATCCCTGAATTGATTGTAGAAAGCGGATTTAGCTTATGTTTGGAATGGCTGTACATCTAATATGTGTATGAAAACTACTACATTGGAAAAATAATTTTAGTTTTCTGTAATTAAAGGTAAAGATAACAAAGATGAATGCTAAAACTGCAGAGATTGTAGATCTTGTAAGGGTAAATAAGGTGGCAATGAACAAAACCCTGGAAAATGTGTGCAGTTTGTGCTGACTATGCAAACCAGATTTTGTTTTCCAACAAGTCATTAGGAAAAGTATAAATGTGAGAAAGTTTATTGTTAATTTGTTGATTTAAAGAAAACATGGTAAAGTGAATAGACTTGCGTTACAGGATATTTGCACAAATACAGAATTAGTTGCTGGATATTACAAAAGTGTTATACAATGAAAATAAAATTTGTGAGAAAATGAAATGTTTAGCAAATAGTTTAGCATTCATTTATTGATACTTATTGCATTAAATTTTAAATTATCACAATTTTGGAATATTTATTGAATAATGTAAAAATAAAATTAAACCCATCAGATATTAATATAAATATAACATTTGTCATGAAATATTATATTTTTAAGAAAAACAATAATGAGAGGAGTGTTTTTAAGTTTTGCAAATATTTTCAATCTCTAGCACGTAACCTTGCATTCATCGACCCTTCAGATGATTTTGGGGGACCTCAAGGATTCTCTGACCACACTTTAAGAAACACTGCACAACATTACATTGACTGAATATAGTTATGAACAAACATGCAAGGAATACTTGTGGTGTCATTTGAGATGCATTGATTGGGATTGGGAATCGGAATATACCTGTACTTTGATATGCCCCAATGGTTTCCTGAGACCCCAAATGACTTGCCCCAAACTTATTTTAATGATATATGATGCCACTAAATATTATGTACATGATCAGGATTTTTTTCATAATTTTTATTAAAGATTTTAATTATAGTAATAAAAGCAAAAACAAACTGAACCTAGAGAAAAAAGAAAGAAAAAAGAAAAAAGCAGAAAGAAAGAAAAAGAAGAAAATAAATATTTAAAGAAGTGACCTCCAGTCTGCAGTACAACAACTAAAAACAAATGTGATAACTCTTCACAATCTGTAAGATCCCAACAAGTATCTTTTCATTTTGTATCCCATCTCCTCTCTATAAATCATCAGCTTTTCAATCCTGGTATCCGCAAAAATTCGTAAAGGGTTACTAGAACATCAAATAAGACACATGTCTTATTTTAATCTTGATCTCAAACAAACCAACTTTACATTTCTTCCTTTTACTTCTACAAAGCTTGATCTTTAATTCATTCAAATATTGTTATAGGATTTGGTCTCTCTTCAGTTTTACTTTTTTCTTTTGCAGAGCTAAAACCTCTTGTATAAATCCAATAAAAAGACATTGTCTTGGTCATTGTCTTTGATTCATCCTTTGTCTTTCTGCTTTGCTTTTTAAAAGGACAGACTTTTGTATATCCAGAGAAAAGTATTATTACTTATCAGGGTCACTGACTTGACTTGTCATTTTAAATTCCATTTGAATAGCCTTCTCTACAGGTAGCCTTTGCTTATTTAGCATTAGCTCAAAATTATGACAGTGCTTCAGTGGACTTACAACCTGTGCCCAAAATTTTGGCCATTGCAAAGCACCCATGTTCATGTGATGAAAATTCAGGTGCTTGATGACCTGCCCATATGATCACAGCAAGTCCCCTCCCCCAGCTATGTTTTAAACACCTGGGAAGCTCCAATGATATGACACAAAGCACCTACCTCCCTGCCCTATGAAGGGCCAAACACACAATCTTCAGGCAAGCCTTCACTACCACCCCGACAATTGCAGCCAAGTATGACCTGAACTCTGTGTGTGTCAGACAGGAAATTGAACTCAATTCCCACCCTGCCCTGCTCTACCCTGTCCTTCTGGTCCTGTCATGAGATATTGAAAATGAAGATAACATGCGACCGCAGCCAGTAGCACTAAAGCAGCCACACCTTCCCCATATTTCATTCTTTTGTGAGTCCTAGGTCACATTTATAAGTTAGCCCATTTGAGGTACTTTGGTTCAAAAAAAAATTTGATGCACCGTTTCACCCAGTTAAAGGTTGTGACAATAGTGTGTAGGTAAGATTTTTGAAGTCTGAAACACATAAAGGTGTATATCTCAAACCTCTTGTTCCAGAAGACTTTGGAATCACTAGATCCACAATGGCTTAGTGGTTCTGGATGCTTCCTCCCATCTTCAAAAAATGCCTTATGTGGCATCTAGCCTCTAGCCCTGGCATGTGAAAGATACAGGATTCTCGTATCCAGTGCTACCTTTCCCGTTCCCTACTCAGCCTTTTTCTGTGGGCTTTTTTTTGGGGGGAGGGGGATTTTCCTTTTGTCTAAAAAGAACCATTTTTGCTATCACTAGCAGAAAGAGAAAATGTTATGTGGACTTCATCCAAACTGTATTTTTTAATAGAAATTCTCTTAGAGCATCTGCAATATAGCAATGACCTTCAGTGCAAGAATAGCTCTTTTTAAAAAGAACTTTAAATGTTTAGTTCCAGAATCTGTAATAATAGTTAGGCACTCTTTTAAAGGATTTCATAATTTAAAAAAAACCCACTGACATCCATAGCCTTTTCTGTGATTTTATAACTGGTCTCTCATTTTTGGAATCCTTTCTGTGAACTTAATCTTTCATTCTTGATTCATTTTCCTATGAAGCCTTTTTCCAATTTTTTATTTCTCCTCATGATGGAAAGCCTGATATAAGAATAATTTGTTCTATGATATAACGATTGTTAGAGTTTTCTTAACCTAATTTTTAATGAAGAGTTTATATTACTATTTTTTCATATGCATGTTCTCTTCTGATAAACTGAAAGGCTAAACTGTGTGATTAAATAAATTTATATGAGACACAAAATCAAGAATAATTTGTATCCTTTTCTCTTTTTCTTCTATCTCTTTTACATGCTGTACAATTTTAGCTTTTTGAGTTTAGTAAGGTTTTCTTCCAGGTAAACCTGCAATCTTAATGATAAAATATTGGCATTACTATATTCCTGAAGCCATTTAATAAAGAGAAATGCCATCTTTTAAAAAGTGTTTATTTTCATGATTAAAGAATGAATTATTATATTTGCAGACTCAGGTAGAAGCTTCAAAGCAAAAAAACATTATACTGTAAGACACAAAATGAGCTAAAGTAGGCACCCTAGTCAACTGATTTAATAATTATTGAGTAGAGAATATGGGAACGCCCTGGATTTTGGAAAGTAGATTTACATGAATAAGGATAAAATTTACATGAATAAAGATAAAAAGATAAATTTTGTCTATGTGTATTTTATCTGCTGTAAACCACCCCGAGTCCCTAGGGAGAGGGGGCGGTATATAAATTCAAATAGATAG